>JAPESX010000049.1:0-33513 GCA_029590615.1 Nemania bipapillata | reverse complement strand
ATCGAGTATTCACGGCGCTTGAGAGGGCCAACTAATCGGACGAGCTCTGGGAAGCTGGGGCGAGCAGATTTGAACTCTTCCAAGACGTCGGCGAAAGTGACAGTGTCGACCTCGGAGCGGCGCTTGAACTCCTCGGCTCCCTCTTGGGAGCCCAAGGAAGCCAGCTTCTTCTTCTCCAAATCATCAGTAGCATACTCCGACAATTGCTCGTAGAATCGTTTGGGCGGCTTGCCGAAGATGTCGATACCCTGGGTCAATGTCTGGTATACAGTTCGGGTCTCGACAACAGCCGGGCTTTCGCGGGAAGGTACTTGCACGAGGTCACCTGGATTCAAACCGTACGACTCGATGAACTCAAGGACCATCTCGGGGTCATTTTCAGCATGGATGCCAAGAGCCTCTCCAATTTTGTATGTAAGGCCGGAGCTACCCAAGTCAAACTCGATGTGGAAGATGTTGCGGTCGTAAGTGGTAGGTGTGAGTCTACGGTTCTCCTTGACATGGATGGTGAACGTCTGGACTGACTGATCAGGTCGGAGGTTGATGCTAGTCGAGTACGCTTCCTTGAAGACAAGACCCTTAGCAGCAGCTTCCCAGTTACCAAGTTGGAGCTCTGGTTCAATTTCCTCTTTGTTAAATGGAACGAAGCTGTTGGTCTTCAGAGTTTTGGCAGCTGCAATGGCTGTGTCGGCTAGGACCTCAGCCCACGTCTCGGGTACCTCGACTTGCTTCAGGCATTTGCCCACAGCATCGATGCATTGTTCGAATTTAACCTGGTTGCCCTCCAATTCTGACAGCTTCCGGAGCGCATCTTGCTCCATATCAGGCTTAGCGAGCTTCAGGAAGCTCAGTTCAGCCAGTAGTCGTGAGATGTCATTATCAGCCTCAAGCGCCGGGGAGAGGCCAGTGTCCAAGACATAAAGAGAAAGACCTCTCTTCTGGATATCCTGGCGTACAAGTTCAGGAATTCGCTTCTCAGCCTCCTCTTCCTTGAAGTTTGATAGCCTCAGAAGCAGCTTGCCGCTATCCTTGACGCTCTGCGAGATAGCAAAGTCCTTCAGAAGTTTCTCATCCCCAACAACCACGACATCGGCTTTCTCAGCCGGGTATGGAGCATCGATGGTTTTCTGAGACGACCGAAGATCCGTTCGCACAACACCGCCCTGCACTAGGTTGTCATGTGACTCGCCTAGGTAGATGTTATTGTTGTAGTCTTGAGAGAGCAGATCGCCTACTACGATAGGGGCGAGAAGCGCCGTTGAGTCGTCGGTGTCGAAGAAAATGTATTGGGAGACAGTATCCAAAAGAGGCAAAGAGATCTCCGATTCTGTCGTCTCTTTGGTTCCACTCTGAGAGATGATTTCTGCGACGCTTGTTGGGGTCAACACCTGCGAGGCCGAATACTTAACATCGAACACGGGTGGTGCTGATGCCCATTTAGAAGAGAATTCAACAGCGGTTAAGACGTCCGAGTATAAAGCCGATTGGATGGAGCCATCCGACACGGCTGCATCGTTAGCGACCTGTCCTAGGACGTCAATCCTCTGAACTGAAGAGGGTAGGACCTTAATGAAAGCTTCTTCGATGAAGGGGCGGTAAATCCGGACGCTGACTACTCCGATCCTGGCACCATCGCTTGCAAGTTTTGATACGACTTGCTTGGCAAGCTGTATTTCTACGCTACCGAAAACGACAAAAACAGTATCAGGGGACTCGTGACCGACATATTCAAAAGGTTCGTATTCGGTGCCGAGTTCTCCATTGAAGGCCTGGAGAAGCTCGAAAACCTTACCAGCGCTATCCAATCGCGTATTCAGGTTGTCAACGGCCTGAGACAACTTGTTGAATATTCCAGCAATGCCCGACTGGCTGAGAGCGTCGATGACCCTCAGAGTCTCACGAGATGTACGAACACCATCATATACGTGTAGGGTAGGGACAATCTTAGCCATCAAGGTAGCAAGCAGGGACATGTGCTGAGACTCATAGGCAGATGCGCTCGATACTAGAGCTAATCCGAGCTCTTCGGCGATCTGTAGGGCGCTGCCATAGTCAGCAACAAGGCCACTATCTGAGGCATAGTCTATTGCGGCCACGTGCGCGACAAAGGGGCTAGAGACGCCATATAGTAGCGACAACTGGTCCAAGGCGGATCGCAAGTGACGTAGACTTAGCGAGGGCGCCAGTAGCGTCTGGGGGATGTGGCGCCTGCTTAGGTCGAAATCCTTAGAGAAGATGTAGCCCAGTGCAAAAGCACCGGCACCAGTGCGAGTCTGAAGTGGCTGGACAGCAGTTGTGTAGCCGTGGATGTTCTTATCCTGGCGCGCGGCCCAGTCCTTTATAGCGACATCTAGGTCGAAGGTCTCAGGGGAGTAAGAGAAGATCTTGTCGGACAAGGCATACGCAACCTGCTGGACGAGTAGTTGACCAGTGACATAAGTAGGCCCAGATATCGAAGACAGCGGCACAGCTTGGCCAAAGGGCAAACTTGCGGACTGCCTGGTGAATACGACACGGTTTGTCTGAGATTCAGGCACTGTGACTTGACCAGCAAGGTCGCCAGCACTCTCGGTTTGTGCTGATGACATCGTGATTTGGCTGCTTGTCGAGCCGTGGATGGGAAATAAGGGGCCAAGCAGGGCTAACTAGAACCCTCTGAGAGAGGCACGAATTAAATGAGGTTGAAAAAAGAAAACACGTCGACTAGGAGACAAATTCAATATGCAGTATAGATAGGTAGGTAAGTATTCTGTAAGTAGGTCTATAACCACAAAAGAACGCTCTGTCACTATATAGAACAAATGCAACAGCGTTAGGCATAAGTTGAACCGCAAAGAGTCAGAACCAGCACAAACTCATAATATCGATAGATAAATGCGATTAGAAAAAAAAAGACAAAAACCCACAAACTTCTCCATCTACCCCAGATGATAGGCTCCAGATGTTTCGCAGTGGCCATTGTGTTATTCGCATACTACGATGGCGCAAGACTGACCAGTGTCGGCAGCGGGTATCGGTCACCAGTGTCAGTCTTCAGTATCCGCTCGGGCGGGTTTGGCGATACGGCCACGCGGAATTTAGCATGTGGCAGAGGCTGAAAAGTGCTGCGCGGTGAATCCAGACCCCAATTTCGCGTTGGGGGGCGATGATCACGCAATGCGCCACTAAACCCTATACGGTTAGACGAATCATGAATCGAACTGTGGAATCTCTGAATCGAGCCCGCCTTGGCGAATCATGGACCGCTACAGTTCCCGATTAGGATCTAGTGTATCTAGACTTCTGTTTGCCGCCATATTCTCCGACCTATCCCCGTTTGACCAGAGATCCCATATATATGAACAATATTTAGATAGTGTAGGCTGCTATGTCATTGGTTTAATCTATTTTAAACGTTGATTTCTTTTCATGACATGATGGGCGATGTTAATATGTAGCCAAGTTTACCTAATCATAGTCGTAACAAAAGTGCAAGCTACAAGTTGTTCTATAGCCCATCAGTAAAAGGTATACTATAAAACTACAAATACATGTGTATGTAATGTTAGTTGATGTTGCCACTTAATGGTAGCCCTTAACGTAATGACATATCACAGTTGGCTTGATCTTCCTTACCTAGCTAACTTGACTGAGCACCAGCCTATATAATTATGGCCTATGTGGTAGTCTAGATTGTATTGATAAATGATCCAGGGGTAAGGGGGTCAGGTCTTGACCTTCTTACTCCCTAATTTATCAACTTCTCTTGTTGCGAACCGTTTCACAACTGTTTCTAAGGTTCTTCGTTAGTAAATTGCTATTGCACCTAGTCATAGACCTTCTGTGTGACAATACTTTTAAGTTAGATAGTTTGTTTCAGCCCTATATGTGCCACTTAATCTCTATTACCCTTTCTCCCAGAGAGAATAGCCTTCATGTACACCATTAAAGACCAGAAATTGCGCCTTAGTTCATAATATCTCCAGCTAATAAGTACATATCGAGAGCATCAACTTTACGTCTACATCGCAAGAACTGTGAGGCATTTTAAGATGCCCGGGATACATCAACACATGGCTTGGTGGTCTAGTGGTATGATTCTCGCTTAGGGTACACCCAAGAGCAAAACTTGCGAGAGGTCCCGGGTTCAATCCCCGGCCAAGCCCGGAATGACTAACCCCCACGGTTAATCATATTCTTCAACTTCGTCTCGATTGGTCTAGTGGTAAGGATACCTGCTTGTCATTAGACAGCAAACCGCAGGTGGCCGGGGTTCGATTCCCCGATCGAGAGTCTTTTTACAATATTACGTCTTCCTTCCTAGCTAGAAAGGGAAAAATAAAAAGGTTACCATTATTTTTCTAACTACTCATACCTATAGCAGGTTTGTTTCTCAGTTAAAGGTAGCAAACATGCACTGAAGTAGATAAATTGCAC
The DNA here is from genome assembly GCA_029590615.1 of Nemania bipapillata. Lineage (NCBI taxonomy): Eukaryota > Fungi > Ascomycota > Sordariomycetes > Xylariales > Xylariaceae > Nemania > Nemania bipapillata. The sequence goes on along the minus strand of JAPESX010000049.1, from coordinate 29,097 downwards.
CTTTTTCTTGCAGTTTTATGCCACCTCCAAACAAATAAGTAACTGTTAGGCTAGTTTAACAGTGGCTGTTTATTATTTCATAAGATCACAGACAATCCCGGCTAGCCCTGTGTTAGTTCAGAAACAAAATCCTTCAGTCATGCTCTAACACCAGTCTTCGGCGCCTGGTCCATTGTTTCTCCCACCACGTCCCAGCAATTCCATTAGACTCTGTTCCCGTGGTTTACACTTTCCACGCCAAGCTTCTTGTTCCTCGCTGATAATTGCATCCCCAATTGCCACGCCCAAATCATGTCCACTTTTGCATATAAAACATTCGTTGTCCGCATCCTCATCCTTATTTCGAATAGGTCTAAAGAGTGTTGCCTGATGGATGTCGTTTAGGAAACCAGTGAACTCTGGGTCTGTTCGCACCCTATTGCCAGGAAACTCCTCCCGTAGAACAACGTAGCGAGTGAGTTGTAGGAAGAGCATAAGTGCAGCTTTCAGCTGTTCTAAATCATGCGATCTATCCACTTTATACACTCTGCGTACCGCATCCAGGTATGCAGGAGTAATAAGCTCGATATCTGGTTGAAGCCAGTCTAAAGCGTTCATCTCAAGATTCTCCCGGATGGGCTTGGCGGTGGCAATAAAAAATTTAGTGAGAATATCAATCGCCAGTTTGCGAAGTGGGTCTAGAGAGAAAAAATTGGATAGGAGGAACAAGCCAATGCAGGTGTTCATTACAGTGGCTTTTTTCTCGAGGAGCTTTCTAGCATCTTCAGGCACTAAATCCCATATTTAGTTGAAATCTTCATGTTTTAAAGCTGTGAATTTACATTCTCCCGTATAGATGAAGTACATCACCCAGGCCACTTGAATCGGCTCTTGATCATGGATTGTTATGATATCCTCTTTTGAAGCCTCTTTGAAGAATGGGCATCGTGATTGAAGAATAAGTCTATGAAGGGGCCAGATCATGCCACCACACTGGACCTTGATATCTGATGACATTCCTGACACAAAAAGCCTCCGGGACTGGTTAGCTAAACTCCTGTGTTGTACGTGCACGATGCTTACTCTTTATCACATTCAGTTCCCATGCTATGGTAATATTGAAAGGCCATTGTAGTAGGGACTAGCCGAAGCTTTCCTCACGGCGACTTGGGCGGTTGCTGGAGTTAACAAGTCTCATAAGAATAATGACGAGCAAGATTGTCTGAATGAAGGTATCTCATAAAGAAGAAGCCGGGGGGTAGAGATGGGGGGCCGCCGTATAGTATATACACTACTACCAATAGACTAAGGTTAATAATATCTCTGGCAACCATCCATACGGCTCACGTAAAACATCAAGTTTTCAGAGCAAACAAATTTGTATATACGGGGCAAATGACTCCTCACATTAATAGCGGGAGTTGTCAGTTATCACAATCCACTATTCCTCCTCATCTAAAAGACCTACTCTGTTATTTTTCCCACCACGATCTGATAATTAGGTGTGTCTATAATAGCAATTCAACATGTACCTCAAGAACACAGTAATCGAACTACTTTACCGAGAAATTTCCGTCGTTGTTCCCACATTCTATAACACAAGGGCTCAGCTAAATATCTTGCAAGGATAAAAATCAACGAGTAATGACTTGAGCTCAGGTGCTAGGCTGCGAGACATATCGCAAATTTCCTCGATCATGATGATCTATAAGCTCAAATAAAATAAAGCGTATTTGTACGCCCCGGAAATACCAAAATTCTGCATCTAGCCACCCAGCCTGAAGGTGTATAGGAGATGTAATGGTAGCAGAACCTCGGAACCTCTTTTCCCATCCGGTTCCAATTTCTACTGACCATCGTTTAGTTAAAGTTTGGGATATATATATTTAACTAGCAATTCCCTTAAGGCGTTCAGGGGCCCATGAATCTACCATCTCCTCCCCTTCTCGTTCGGGAAGGTCTCACACCCGCAAGGCTTCCATTACTCTGTACACTCCTATAAAATCTCAATAGCCTTTCTTTCTGACCTTTCTGAGACCATTTGAGGCCTCGTGAACTTATTCCTCCAATAGCTTTACCTATAGACCGAAAGGGTCTCAGTCTGATACACGTAAGGGCCTAGATAAAGGCTCGTATTATTAGCTAATAGGGGCGTCTCATCTTCACCGACAATCGAGATTCTTATGTTGTGCCCCACGCTCTAGTGATTTTTATTCGTTTGATCTTCTTTGGGCTCCATTATATACCACTAATTTCGCCGTGTAACGGCGAAGAAGGGACACTGTTAGAATCCACCGGCACATTTCCTAGAGCACTACATTAGCGACGTATTATTTTGCACGACGTGAGAACAGTATATTAGATAGATGCTAAGGAATTCGACTTCACGTATCACCAGAAATGCACATTTGATTCATCAGGTGCTTTAGCTTCTTGATTGGGCATTTCCCTATCCCTGCGATAAATCCAACACAATTGGTAATCAATGACAAGCGTCATTTTTGTTTGGATGGTCTTCGGTGTGTGATGTCATAGATAATATTTGGTGATCCTGTTGAATCTATGGGTCTAAATTATATGCATAGCCAAATAGCTAGTCTGTTTAATATATTCAAACCAGCTTCGATATGGAGCACATATTCTGATCTCCCGTTTAAAATTCAATACATGTTCCACAGTTATAGATGAATTGAACCTTCCAAGTGAATCAAGTTACCATAGGAGAGATTAGAAGAGATACGAAGCACCAAAATACTATGGTAGCTGCCATCGAATAAAATGGAGTCGAGCTTCAGAGTCGTCAAATCAATGGAGCGTCATATGATGAGGTAGTTGCTTAGAAATTATAAGTAAAATTAATCTATAACAAGGAGAATAAATATTCAAGAAATACAACAAGCGAAATCAGTGAACATAGCTACGATAAACATGATAATGTATAATCCAATGTATACCTATATCGTAGGGATTTCCCTCCGGGAGTAACACATAGCTATCAGAAAATAAAGTCGTCGTGCTCTTCATATTACGACCTAATTAGACTCTTCTCAGGTTAATAAGCACTAGATTATCTACTACTAATTATAGACCCGAGCTTGGGACCGTGACGATTATTAGGTGTCCTATAATACCAACTAGACACCGTAGTCTTATCATATACTCTATGCTAATTTCCTGGGAATGCTAGAGTAAGGGACTGACCACGGATCTCTAACTATTCTACATAAATGTCGAATTTTCGATATCGAAGCTTATATCTATGACTGTGAATTCAAGGATCTAAAAATAGAATACTCCACGGCACCAACCACCGCTCTATAGCTTAACGATGCAAGCTTCTCGATGTTGAAAAAGTAACTTCCAGCTAAAAGCAGCAACGTTTCACTGTTTCGTACAGCTGCCATAAGATGATTTATAATTGAAGCACGCCCGGGGATTAGTCTTCATCGTTGAATATTTGTCCGCTTACTGTCTAAGAGACCTTTGCCTCACTGGTCTCGAGGAAAAGATAGTTACACAATGGGGAGGAGAAAATGAGGGGGTATTAGGGTATACTTTCATAACATACGAATTCTCGGTTGGAAAACACAAACGCAGATTGATTAACTCTTAACGAGTGAAGCCTAATCTTGTACAACTGAGCTTAATACTCTTATACGTCACCCTGACGTCAGCTTACTCTATAAGAATTCTCAGCCGCGCAGTATATGTCTTGAAATAGCTATAGTCTATTCGCCGCCTCATGAAAGGTCCGAATAGAGCCTATCTAGAAGTCCTCTAGGACTTGTTGACGACGATTAGGCTGTTATGTAAGGTTATAGGTACCCAATCAGCCACGCCCTAACTGAAGTCGGCATCAAAGTGCACCGCCCAGATGAGCCAATGGAACCGTGATAAATTGCGATGTTGGCATAGTAGTTGTGCAAATATTGCGGAGACAGCATCCTTGCTGATCAATATGGCGCTGAATCATGCCCATCGTCAAATCCTTCCGTTTTGTGTCTCTCTTTTGTTGCCTCGTGGCTTTGTGGCACGTGTGTGATCTGCATCTCACATAATTCTAGCTGTTTAGCTCACCTTGATGCTGAATGAGTATCCCTGTACGCTGAGATTAATACGCCTTAGCTGTGTGCGCTCGGCCAATTCTAGTCATATGGCCGAGTTATTCGAATCTTCCGGTCTTCCGATCTCGCTATCGTGTTTAGACTGTAGGTATAGTTCGTTAGGTACTAGTTTCTCGGGTCAGCATAAAAAAANTGTCCGCTTCTATCACAGGACTAGATTTCAGCAAGTATAAATTCCCCATGGGACCCCAAGCTTGGCGATAGAAGGAACTACCAATCCACCACCCTATCCTTTCTCTTGGCCTTCAAAACAAGCTTTCTCTCATCCAATCCTATCCACTAGGACCTCGATACCGAATCAAGATGCAGTCCTTTACAAACCTTGTTCTTGTTGCCATTGCCTTTGGGCAGGGGTAAGTTTCCATACCCCTTTCACGACAGTCTTCAGCCTTTACCTCCTTCTCATACTAACACATTGGTATCAGTGCCCTAGCTGTCCCTGCTCCCGCTGTGACCAGCTTTCCCGGAGCCTACGTGTGCCCAACAGGATACACAACTATCACTAGCACAGTGACGCCTCTCGGGGTGTGCCACATCGCGTGCCCCATCATTACGAGCACTTGCAAGCCGGGACAGCCAGCACATGCGCCATACCCGTCTACCACTACAACTCTGGCACCGTCATGCACTGTAGAGGTGCTTGTTGACCGTCCTGCCTGTGCTTGCAACACATGCGAGCCTCTACCTCTACCTACTGCCTAATTGGATAAGGACCGTATTCATGTAAAGGGAAGGATTGGGTTGTATATTTAGATACACCGACCTGGTCGAACACGAGAATGTACAGCTTAGCAAAATATTCAATGAGAATGGGACTTAGGAAATTTGGCCCAATGAACCTAGCATATTAATGAAGACATTATTTTGTTATTGATCAAGCACCAAATTTAGTTCTCTATCCTTTGATAACCTGTCGTTGACGAAAATTTGCTTTGGGCTAAGGCCTAGAAATAGTACGGCGCTGCGGCAGCACGTATTGTTAACTAACAACTAATGTTATATCGAGGCTGAGTGGCTTAGAGTGACACCCTGGTGGAGCTGAATTGCCCATGGCAAATCGGAACACAAGCGGCTAGGGCTGAGAGGGGCGGAAGCAGACCCGGTAGGTAGGACGGATCGCACTACTTAGTACTACGGTGAGTCAGTCAGCAGCCACCCCGGGATAATTTTAACATGACAAGAAACAGACTGGCTCTTCACCGGGGGAACTGGCGCTATGAGTAACTCCACATCGATTCGACTGACCTAGACTCCCTCACCGCAACGGGTAGCCACGTGCGGAGAGACTATGGCGCACTATTGGAAGCGAAATGGTGGGGATACGAGAGGGCTTATGTAGGTACCAGTACTGTGTTGGACGTTATGTTCCGGATTTCCGGGAAATTTCTATTTTTGACATAATGGCGGGGAAAGTCCGCGAATTCTCACTGTGAGTAATCGAGACTTAAAGGCGTCAGGCATCAGGCCAACTTGCCATGTATTTCTAGACGGGGAACGCAACATTTCTTCCAAGCGATGTTGCCACCCAAGCCCCAAGTGTCTCCCTAACAATATTATTGCTGGACCAACTCCTGGACGGGTGAACCCTATTTGAAAAGTGCAGGAATAGCGTATTGCTAGCTCTATCGATGACAACGGAGGTACCCGTGTACCCGGTATGGCTAGCGGACAGCGGGTTAGCCATTGGACCGGCAGTGTAGTACTGGTTCAGCTCGAATCCCACGCCATGGGATGCACCGATACCGAAGCGAGCATTGAAATTGGTGAAAATAAGATCAACCGAGCTCTCGGATAGAATACGCTTGCCGTTATACGTCCCATTATTAAGTATCATTTGACAAAAGCGAGCCGTGTCTAGGACGGTAGAGAATAGACCAGCGTGGCCAGAGACTCCATCAAGAGCCCATGCATTCTCATCGTGGACGGTACCACGGACTGGTTGAGGCCTCTGGGGTTCTGCGTCACCGAGAACATCTATCTGGAATTCCTGGGTAGCCATTCGGCCGTAGTGCGGGAACCCTGGGCCTTCAATGTTCCCACGATTGAAGAAGGTGTCGTCCATGCCCATCATCGACGTGCATTCGTAGATGAAGTCGTCAAGGCGCTTTCCGGTCACTTCCTCAATCACAAGCATCATCGTCATATAATTGATGTCCGAGTATAGGTACGCCGAGCCTGGCGCATTCTGGAGTGTCTCATTTAGAATTTGGCGAATACGCGACTCGTAGGTCGGGTACTGAGGCATCCACAGGCCGACGGTTGGGTCTGCTGCGAAGCCGCTGGTGTGCGTCATGAGCTGCAGAATGGTAACATTCTCCTTGCCATTCGAGGCAAACATGGGCAGATACGTGACCACTGTGCCGTTGAGAGCGATTAAGCCCTGGTCTATACAGCGGAGGCCTGCCACGGTAGTGAAGAGCTTGGTTAGGCTTGCCATGTCATAGATCGTGTCAATACTCGCATTCTCCCTCTTACTTGGCGGAAGTATGGTGCCTGCTGAGCCATTGACAGCAGCCCACAGATTCCGCTTCCCAAATGCGAAGTGACTGACAATCACGCCGTCGTGTGCTATGAGAGTTGTACCGCCGGGTTCAATAGGAACGACCTGGTTAGATGTTTTCGCTCCCCAATTACGCGCTTCCGTAAAGTGTGTGAGATTGGCAACCATGTCTTCTAGGGGTTTTGACAGCATCCCAACCGACTCGGGCACGCCATACCGCAAGGTGTCCTGTCTGTGACCGCCTCTCGACAGTGAAAGCGATGCTGCGACGATGATCTGCGTCGCGATGAGAATATTCCGCATAGCTGGAAATCGGGCTGCGTAAACTCTATGAACCGTCGAACGTGTGAGCAGTAGCTCACCTAAGATTGGTAACAGAAACTAACTCAGACAAATGAAACCTGGTAAGCTAGATATCTCATTAGTTTTCTAATTCCTTACAACACCTGGTGATAGTCTCCAGTAGCATTGACACACTCTCTGAGTACCATACTATCATCGCAACTCATTTCCTTCTTTCGGAAGGTGGATGTCTTCTAGTTAGATAACGCGAGGGGTAAGTAATGTTACATCAACAATCTTGGAGCTCAGGAAAACGCAAGTGGATTTCCTGTTGATCCTGCTATCCTATATCGTAACTATCAGTTACCTCATCTATTCTGAACTAGACTCCCTACTGCCTGCAACCGTCGTTACGATATACTTTGGTCTAACTGACCCGCTCGCCAAGAGGCGCGCTTTATCTAGCTATGATGGTGTTACTACTAGAGATCGTAATTGAATCACGCTTTGTCTCTCTCTGATAGCTATCTAAAGGAACGAATAAGTTACGCAAGGGCGATAGTAAGTATAGGTATCAGTGCGCAATAAGACTTCAAGTGCCAGCGTAGAATATACCCTCTTTCCCGTTCGCAGACGGAGCCAAGTTGTACTTGATTGATATAGGGTAATGATGTATATGATCCCTATTTTTCTCTTACAGAGTATGCAAGATTAGCGATGGAGTATCGTTTCTCAGAAAATAGCTCCCGTCAACGGCATGCATTACTATGTCACAATGGTAGTGGTGATTCATAGCATCTGGTTCAGCATATACTGTGCTCCTATAACAGCGGGCTGGACTACGAGCTCGGTATGCCTGAATTTGCCACACTTCTCTTCAATAGCCCCCGTCAGCATTGTTTTGTATAATCCGTCAAGCATCATCCCTCCAGCTAGCACGAGGCCAGATTTGGCGGGGTCAATCCCTCCAGCTTGAATCAGGGGGGTTACTATGTTAACGAGACTCGATATTCCCGCGACGACAATACGCTTTGCTTCCTTATCAGAGACTGCCATGGACAGAACCAGCTTAGCCACGCTAGCAATACGCTTGGTTGTCGCGAGCGTAGCATCCTCGGTCTGATGCAAGGCTGGATTCGGTACTAGAATAGTGCTGAGGAGGGTTTCAGGCTCAGACTGGGGGTGAAGCTTCTTAAAATGCTCGAAGATTGCCTGTGAAAGGGGTGGTAACATCTGAGTAGTGGCGGCTGACTCTCGGCCCGCTTGTATACTATAGATGTCGGACGAATAGAGCGCGGTACGAATTGCTTCGCGTCCGATACTATAGCCAGAACCATCATCGCCAAGAAGACATCCCCATCCACCGATACGATGCGATTGCTGGAACTGGCCGTTGACTTTCGCATAGCTCATAGCGATAGATCCTGTTCCGGCGACTACAACAACTGCAGATTCCAAGTCTGTTCGGCAAGCTAAAGACGCTGGAAGGAGGTCAATATCGGTGGTTATTTTTAATTTTGGGCCTATGGGGAGATTGAGCAGCCGGGAGAGGGAGTTATCGATTGTTGAACGTAGTGATTTTCTACCATATCCAGCCATGCCGATCCAGGCAGCCGATAGTTTGATATTTTGCATCTCACGGCCCTCTGTGGTTTTGCAGTTCTTAGCTGCCTCTTGAATTGCTTTGGAGATGGTGGACACGGCGGCATCGACGCTGACATTGGTTCTAAGATGGTAAGCGGCGAGTGTAAGATGTAGCGAATAGAGACCACGTACATATTACAGGGACCGGCCATGCCTAGGCCCATCTCTCCGTCTATCGACATTAGAACAGCCTTGCAGCTAGTACCTCCCGCATCAATACATAGAACCAGGCCCTCATCAAGGCCGTGTTGCTCCCCTTCCATTTTGTGAGCCTCTTCAAATACATGGGCTAGGACGCCTTTATTTCGCAGTAGCCGTTCTTCCGCGTCTACTACTGACACTTTCAAAACGAGCGTGACAGCGGCCAGCTTGACGTTCCAACGACAGGTCTCTAGTATCTGGTCTAGCTCTGCATCAGACTGCGTGCAAGAGTGACCGCCGACAAGCCGCAAGATGTTCCTGGCTCGATGCTTGAGTTTAACGTTGGTAGCTTTTACATCGATCATCTATACCAGGTTAGCCGGATAGGGTGAACTGCCTCTGGAGGGCGGAGTCGAACACCCACTAGATTCCCGTACGTCTTGCCAAGCCTGACCATAATACCGGTACTGATCATGTTCAGGATCAACTTCGTCGCTGTCCCAGCCTTCATCCTCGTACTCCCCGTGACCGCCTCCGGCCCCGTCACGACAGAAATGACGTGGTCTGCATTACCCTCGATCTCAACTACTGAAGGCGAGACACAGACAAGCGCAACAGTAGTAACGCCCAACGACCTCCCATAAAAAAGGCCGCCTAACACGTAGGGTGTGCGACCGGAGGATGCGATCCCGATCAAGGAGTCTTTGCTGGGGTCTAGATTGAACGTCTGTAAATCAGTTTTAGCACCCTCCCTATCGTCCTCGGCACCCTCTTTGGCTTGACGAAGAGCATAGTCGCCGCCAGCGATCAATGCGATGAACTGGCCAAACGGAGCCGAGTATGTAGGGGGTATCTCAGATGCATCGAGAACACCTAATCTGTGGTGTTGCAAGGTTAGCTCGCATCATAGAGATTTTATGTTTTACGGCGAGTACGGGCGGAGGGTTGTGGTTCTGGTAGTAGCCATTCTTACCTTCCACTGGTGCCAGCACCGATATAGAATACTCGGCCGCCATTACGCACTCGCTCGGATAAGAGGTCAATAACCTTCGCAATGGCCGGGATACATCGCGAGACTGCTAATGGTACCTCACGATCCTCTTGATTAAGGATCTGGCAGAGCTGGAAAGTCGGCACCCGGTCGATTTCAGTCGTGCGAGGGTTGCGCCTTTCAGTCTGCAAACTGTCAAGCTTGATTGGGCCGGGCATCGCGTAGACTCCTGAGCTTAGCTCCCTCTTCTTAGTCTAAGCTGACCAATAACCTAAGTTACACGAGTATCGACGGTGTCATTGCACATTAGATGAGCATGGGTAACTCGTATTCAGCGGCTTATGGTGAAAGAGCATGATGCTCACAAGACCGGATGGTATGCAGAGCGCTGACCATCGGTATGACCTCACGTCATTGTTCAATCCATGGTGGACTGGCATTACCCATCGTGTTGGCCTGGTCTACTATCGGTCCTTTCTGTTCACGTAAGCAAAGCGCCAGATGGAGGTAGCGGAGAACCGTATCGAAGAGAATTCCTCCTCTTCTCTCGATTGGCTGCATGCCCGTATTCTACTCCGCACTGCATGCAGTTCCATGGCACAAAATTCGGAAGTACCTAGATAAGCGGACAATTGAGGCAAATGTAACGTGCCAGAGAAAGGTGTTGCCGACAGCACGATCCTGCTGTCGGCTTCATCGTGTTATATGGCCGCAGGTTTCCCGCCGGCGCCAAGGAGCATTCCGTCGTGATCAATACTACTAGTGAGACCTTGGCAGCCTCAGACCTCCAGCGACATGTCTAGAGATACGAAAGAGACGATCCCAAACCATAGCCAGCCCGCCACGAGCGGCCTAGGGCTCGAGGGGAATAGCTTCTACCAGCCACCCTCGTCCAAGCTGGTGCGCCTCTATGCTCATCCATGGACGCAGATCTTGCTCATCAGCGCCATCTGCTTCTGTCTTCCTGGGGTACGTAATTTGCGATCCTATCCTAACCCTCATACTAAGTAACTGCGTAGATATACAACGCTCTGAGTGGTATTGGAGGATCTGGGCAGGTAGATCCGACTGTAGCGGCTAATGCCAATGTTGCGTTACTCTCCACCACGGCGGCGACGGCGCTCTTCATCGCCGGCCCGACATTCTCGTGGGTCGGGCCACGCATCTGCTTCCTCATCGGCGGGTGGACGTATGCCCTCTACACTGGCAGTCTGCTGCACTTCAATCACTATGCAAACGGTGCCTTTGTCATCGCCTCGGGCGCCATCTTGGGCATCGGTGCTTCCTTTATCTGGATTGTCCAAGGTGCTATCATGACGACGTACGTAGAAGAGTCGCAGAAGGGCAGAGCCATCGCCGTCTTTTGGATCATCTTCAACCTCGGCGGTGGCATCGGCTCACTGGTCTCCTTCGGCCTGAACTACCATTCCACGAGCGGTACCGTCACCGACTCGACGTACATTGCTCTGCTAGCCATCATGGTTTTCGGCTATTTTCTCGGCTTCCTCATCTGCTCGCCATCGCGCATTCGACTCAGCCAGCTACAAAATGCGGTGGAGACGGAGAAGCGCAGTCTTAAAGGTACCGCTATCATGGCGTTTAAAACTCTAACAAGGTGGCGTGTGGTCGGCATGATTCCGCTCTTCTATTCGGCCAATGTCTTCTACAGCTACCAGCAGAACGATGTCAATGGCGGGACCTTCAACATCCGCACGCGCTCCCTGAACGGTGCATTGTACTGGATTGCGCAGATGCTTGGCGGGCTCATCATCGGCCTTATTCTTGACATGCCGTGGGTCAGCCGCAGCACACGTGCTCGCATCGGCTGGGCGGTTCTAATAGTAACTGGCCTGGTCATCTGGGGTGGCGGGTACGCGTTCCAGCTGTGGGAGAACAAGCGCATTGCCGCCGGTCACATCCAAGATATCGACTACACGGAAGGGAACCTGTCGGCGGGGCCTATCATCCTGTACATCTTCTACGGCGGTTACGATGCGTTGTGGCAAGGTTTTGCCTACTGGCTCATCGGCACCGAGTCCAACAGCGCAGCACGAGCGGCCATCCTCGTCGGGGCATACAAAACATTCCAAGCTGTCGGCGGCGCCATGGCATGGAGAATCAACGCGCTCAATACGAGTGCATTGACACAGTTAGGCATGAACTGGGGTTTGTGTATCGGGTCCCTTCTTATTGTCCTCCCAACCGTGTGGACTGTTTCGAATCACACCGCCGTGGAAGCGGAGGCCGGATATGAGGGAGGGGAGCGGGAAATAGTCCCTAAGACGGTAGAAGATGCGGATGTCTAGCATTGTGCATTGTGATACCTACTCATTTTCGTTATATGTATGTTCCAATGAAAGAGCTATCCGGTACAGGATAGCCTCAACTAAGCAACTATACGTAAACTTACGTGGTTAGGGATGCCTCTCCATTTGCCTCACTAAGGCAACAGGCAGCCATCCAATAGCTGAGTACGTAGATACTACTTGGCTGAGCCGTCGCCAAGCCTGTAGTCTAGGTATCTAGGTTGGTGCCTAAAATCAGCGGCGCATGTTCTAAGGCAACCTCAGGAATCATGCACTACAATTGTAGTGGGCTTAGCGATGCCTTCTGCTGTTAGGTAGTTTCTCATGTATTTAGGCATTGTTAGAAACAACGTTCAGGATAGTCTGGCTACAATCAACAAGCAATTATTTCAGCACATACCTACTACAACTGTCCGGTATGAGTCCCCGGATTCCAAAGCTCCTAGGGCCGTTGCTAGGTCGTGTAGGGCGACTTTTTCCATCTCGTAAAATGGCAACCGCTTCTAACGACAATCCACAATCTGCGCTCTATTCTCCTCTTGATCATTCACGGCCCATGATTCGGTTGATTGAAATTTTACCCTCTGATACCGACGACGAGCAGGTCTCATGCCGACTTGAGATTGTAGAGCTATCGGAAAATCCTCGCTACGCCGCACTGTCCTACGTCTGGGGCAACCCCCACATTACCGAAAATGTCATCGTAAATGGCGTCGACCTGCCTGTAACTACAAATCTTGCCTCAGCACTACGGCACTTCCGACGGTGTGGGTTTCCACAGAATGAGGAGACTAGAGAGTTGCGACGCCTATGGGTCGATGCTATCTGCATTAACCAAGCAGAAGACGAAATTGTGGAGAGAAACCATCAAGTCGCTCAAATGGGGGAGATCTATGAGCGTGCGTCGTCTGTTCTCTCTTGGCTGGGCCCTTCCGATCCCGCTCAGCACGATGTAGCCTTGCAAATTATTCACGATTTCGCGTCTGCTGTCGACCCGACATTCGAAGATCCCCATAACTGTGGCGTTGCTTTTGCACATCTATACTCTATTCTAGGCCCCTTCATCCTGGATGATGGGTCTACGTCTATGAAATGGGCACCCCTTGATGCATTAGGCTATAGTGGTTATTGGGAGCGGCTGTGGGTTGTCCAAGAAATGGTCTTAGCTACGTCACCAACCTCTCACTGGTTCATCTGCGGTGATACATATGCTACTTTTGAGGAGCTTACTTGCTTTCACACCTTCAGAAACATGATCAATAACAGAGCTAATTTCCCTTCTTGGGACGAGTCTGGCTTTACGTCGCCAGCGGCAATGACTTTGGCTGCTCTATCGCAAGGCTCCAACTGCCAACTTAATACCATACAACATGTCTTGAATCTGCGGCAGAGGGCGAAGATGGACCTGTCTAGAATCCAAATTGCAGCCATATTCTTTGAAGCGTTAAATAACGGGAGGAATCGTTCCGCTACTCGGCCTCACGACTTTATATATTCTATGCTAGGGATTTTTCCGAGAACGAACATAAAACCGGATTACAATAAACCTATAAAGGACGTTTATCTGGATGCCTTGTTGATTAACCCAAATGTCCCGATTGGCATCTGCTTGCATGCTTCAGGAAGTGGCTTCAATCTTGAAAACCAATACGATCTCCCGTCTTGGTTGCCAGATCTTAGTAACATGAAGTCAAATCCTACGAGTCAAACTTTCATAGACAGGCGTAAGCTGTACATGCCCTACAAGTCGCTCTTAGACATCAACACCGTTTCAAAGGCTCAAGTTATTGCGGACAATACGCTGCATGTTCACGGGACGGAGTGCACACGAGTCGAGCTTGTCAAAAGAATCGAATTACCTATAATAGGAGATGCAGCCACCCCTGACAAGGTTTATAAGGCCCTTTACCAGCTGTTTGTAGATTACCTTGTAGACTTTTTCATTCAATTTGACGCAAGATATATACAAAATAAGCAAAAGTCTGAATGGAGACCTGGAAATTTGGCTGGAAGGGTGTGTGGTAAGCGGCCATTGGAGGCATTAATCGATGTTCTTGATTGGCAGGAAGCCAGCGCCAGGAAAAAGTACACCAAATTCGGGCCATTCGTAGGCCCAGAACTTTCGATGATGGCCTGGAATGCATTTCGCATAATGGTAATCGTTGATCAGTTATTAACAAAGCGAGAGCAGGATGACGCGCTGAATAGACTCGGCGTGGTGGATGGGGGGCTGTCTGAATTCATGATCGGTTGTTTCACAGATCGTGTTAATATGTCAATTTGTGGAAAGGAAAACCCAGGGGCAAATCACCTTCTGGGTTTCTATGCCCAGGAGGTTCTAGCTCTGGCGGCAGGGAAAACCTTGTTCAAAACTAGCGACGGCCATTTAGGTATTGGCCCCCCAGGTATGCAGCCAGGAGATGTTGTATGTGCTGTTGACATATGTTCACTCCCAGTGCTTCTTAGGGAGATCACGGCGCAAGATGGAGATGAGATGTATTTTGAACATGTAGGATGCTGCTATGTACTTGGGCTGTCTGATGGTGAGCCAGGATACATGGCTGCTACCGGAGAGTTGTCAATTCGAACTTTTGACATCCGGTGACAGCTTGATATGATCGAGATTATGAGGAGACATTCACGAGCTTGTGCTTCGTATATATATACTATAGCATGACCACCAACGAGTATTCGAAAACTGATAGCTAAAAGACCCGTTAGGAGAAAACGCTGTGGTGATACGAAACAGCTATCTCTGTCAAATATTCAGAGACAGGGTCGTATATCATTGTAGAGAACTTTGATATACAGAACATTTGAATGCTCTATAGAATGTGTTGAGACTGATATAGCGAACTTAGTATACCATGTCTAGCTATTCTCCAAGAGGGTGAAAACGATCAAAGATGTTGGCTATTCCAACCAACAAGCTACAATATAAATTCTTTCTCCTTTTGATGATATTTCGAGCTACATCCCTAAGTCTTTAGCAAGTGATGCCCAGCTTATACGCCTTAGAACTGTTCATCATCCGATTGACCGTTGTTTACATGCCAAGGCAGACTAATATTCTACCCCGGTTTCAACGCTTGACTCTTCTGGTCAACTCCGCACCCATTTGGCTCACCGCCCATCTATTTGAGGTATCTTGGCGGATGACATAAGCTGGTAAACAACCAATCTGGGGCAAAGAATCTATCTTACTGAAGAAAGTCATCTTGTAAACTTGCATTGACGGACAACAATTGGTCTCATTCTTCGCGTCCAAAGGCAGCTTAACCGGGCCCATACCATACACGTATAGCCCATATCTCTTTTTTAGGGTCTAAAGTATGCCATAGTGAATAGGCGAAAAGGAAAGGGAAAATGTTCAAATTACAGAGCCAGAGGGTATTCGAGAATAGTAGATGGGCTCCTACTCGGGGAGGTATTGCGTACCTGGAAGCGATACAACATTCTGCAGGTGGGCAACATTATCAAAATCCAATTGCTTTCTGACATTAAGCTCATACTTTCCAAGATAAACGACAGTCGAACCAAATTCGCCAGGGCTATCTTTATGATCATGAACTGGAGGACTGGCTCCACGAACGCAATAAATTTCAGCCGGAATCTGTGCCGACAATTCGCCTACTCTTCTGTGATCGTGTGGGCTGGAAACCTCTAGGGTTTGCCATGTCAGGTTCTTCCTACATCACACTAGAGGAGGAATTTGGCCTAGGCCACCAAGTCCTCCCTCTGCTTTCCAAAAACCCAGGCCAACACTCATGTTGTCTAAAATACTCCGGACAGGGCGACAAGTTAGAAAGCCTTGGTAAAGTCTCTTTGATAAACTAGCTCGTATTGCCCTATTGACTAACACAATCTCAAAACTAGAATTCACTGTGAAGTGGCCCCAGATGTACCAGGTAGGCAACTGTGGGTTTGCCTTGAGACATGATTTCTCCTCGAGGAGAACTGTATGCTTTGCACATGGTTGGGACATGGTCATGCAGACTGACGCAGTCCCAACCCATGAAGGGTTCAAGTCATACTTCGACGAGATTGAGAAGCATATTAGACCCGCAAAGCCGTTCTGGTCGCACCCCTTGTTCCTACCGACAGTGTTCCTGGCCGAGCACATCTCAAGAGCAAATCGATTTAGGGGCAATCTCTCATCACAAGTTATACAGCTAGAAAAAGAACTAGGTATCACGAAGTCGGGGACCCTCTCATGGAAAGAGGCCCGGACCTTCGAGTCAATCCAAAAGCTAATAGCGGACCGCCAGGTTCGTATGAATCTAACAGCAGAGTTAAACTCGCGGATTACGGATTCCACTAATTTTCTAACCACTTTGACATGGATTAATCGGCATTGTCAGTTTCTTCGCGAATACAAGGATCTTGTGCAGAAGTCAAATCCATATACCGACAAGAATGAGCACAGGCAGTTAGAAGAGTACTTGGATTGTCTAATTGACAGTGCTATATCAATGACCTCCAACGTTGAAGGACTGAAATCAAGGCTCGAGTTACAGCTCAGCGTGGTAGGAATTAGAGCCCTGCCTCATGCATATAGTGCATACACTGACAGCAGCATCCAAACTAGTTGTATAATTTTGTTGCCCAAATCGACAACGATTTGAACGTCCGTATGGCGTATCGCGCTGGGCTTGACGGTACCGCAATGAAGACACTCGCCTACGTCACGGCAATCTTCTTGCCACCGACTTTCGTAGCGGTAAGCGATATATCACGAGTTGCTAGACGCGTTACTAATATTATTCGTGCCTGCAGACATTGTTCAGCATGTCCATGTTCGATTGGCAAGCATCGACAGGGTTATCAGAATCAGTAGTAGTTGTGCCCGATTTTTGGATCTTCTGGGTGGTTAGTGTACCATTGACTCTCGTTGTCTTAGCTGGCTGGCGTTATTGGTTGCGCTTCGAGAAGAGCGCGCTCCAGAACGAATACAACGTGCGGCGAGCGGATAAACGATTTGGTCACGTCAAGCCATCAAATTATACCGAAGACTCTAAACAGGAGAATGTATGAGGGCTGCCTGGAGTGTCTGTAATCCTTAATCTACCTACTTGAGAGCTAGTGCACTCAACACTAGACTACTATTCAAGTCACAAAGTGTTCAAATTGACAACGTTTTAATCTGAAATAGCACTTGCTTGGCTAGGCAACTACCCGCAGATAGTAACTTTAGGAAGTATTACGTCAAGGATGAATGATGAAGGCTGATGGTGATATTCTTGCTCTCGTCTCTAAAAATAGTATGGCTACTAAGACCCACCTATTGGACAAATTTTATTGCATCATGGGACTTCCTACGCGCATGCGCCGTAGTCAGATCTACGGTCATGTGTTCCACGAGACGCTATACAGATGGCGTTGTCTAGCCCATCGCCCTAACAACTACAGATTCGCCAAAGCCAGGACAGAACTACGAGGGCGATAGAATAGAGAGGCTCAAAATTTATGGATGAGCTTAAGAGGGAGATAATGATATAGTTGAAACGATTTTTNCTGATCATAGCAGTATGCAATAATAGCTATACTCACAGAAAGCATCACAAATACTATCTGGCGGCGCTATAATAGGGGTGTTACTTTTCCTACGTAGATAACGGCATGATACACCCATCGGCGAGGAAAGTTACGATCTGTTACTCTTGGTGCGTAAATTTCTTCGTGAATACCATAGAACACTGGGTAGTAATATTTGCAAACATTTCGATGGTCGAGCTGTTCTCTATGCTATAGGTGATGTTCAGCAGCACAGCCACCATCAATCAGGAATAGCCCCTATGGCGTAGTGGTAGCGCGTGTCACTTGTAACAACTGAATAGTACAAGATCATGACAAGGTCTCTCGTTCGATCCGGGATGGGGGCATCGAGTAATTATTTTTTTCATTAGCGCTTATTTTCAGTTTTTTTTTCTTGAAGGTTATTTTATACTTCGATCCTGCGATTGCATATGTTAAACTCAACTTTCTCCCTAATCTAATGTTTTATATGAAGTATTTCGTTAGAGTAAGTAAGTCGTATTGCGCTGCCTCTTAAACAACTTAGGGTCTATTACAGAGCAAAGTACCACACAACAGATAATAAACATAACCAAATTCACATAAATGGCCAGGACCACAATATCCGATGAATTATTAATTGACGTGGCGTACGGGGGAGTAAGGCCTGCAGTACTACCGAGCTATTATGTAACCAGTCAATATTCAACTTATAAACGCCAAGAGCTATTATCAACAAATCATCTTAATTAGGTAGATAGACAATTAAATGGCAGCCTGGAAGGATTAAAGAAAAGCGGCACAGCAAAGGCCGTAGACTTGATTCAATTCTTATTCACAGTCTTTATTAATATCTACCATCGCATTGTAAAATACACTTGTAGATACGCTCGATCTTCCTCCTCTTTCAATTCTCAGCAGCACAGTTCTATGACAATCTATCACTGTCTCGTCTTTACGCCATGAAGCTGCAAACTACTATACAACTGTATGGCCTCCTCGCAGCCATGCAGGTCATGGCACAAGACAACGATATCCCTGATCTGATAGCGGATGGCCCTTTTGCATTGCGTGTCAAGGGTACAGCTTATAATAGCTCAATTGATGGTAAGACATATTTGAGAAAATGTCAATAGCAGTCACTCTAACGTAATAAATTAGGCTACCTTCACACTGTTGAAGCCCCGGCATATCCGGAGGCATACCTATTCTTACGCTATGATGAAGGGTCTGCTCCTACAGCGGACAACTCATCATTCCGGTTCTACTTTAACTACACCGGAAGGATGGAGTCGGGCGACGATGAGCTGGGCTTCTTCGTTTCGGACATCACAGTTGGGGGGCCAAATTCCGTTGGCCTAGTAGGCAAGGCCATGTCCATGCAGTACAGACCAAATACCAATGTTGCGTTGCCAGTATTCGGTGTCGGCGGGAGCACTGTAGACCTCACTGGCTTCGACAAAAATGACAAGGCTTTCCTCAATTACTATACTGATGACAAGACATATAGCTCAAATGAGCCAGGAAACTTCAGTTTGGATATAAATTATTGTAAGTCTGGTTTCTTGAGTCGTTAAGAAGCTCCATTAATATCTTTTGCTAGATAATTGGGCTATATGTTGGCAAACCTACTATTCAATATCTGGTCCTGCTTTATCATGGGTTACCGCTGGCCAGCCTCACAACCCAACCTGCGAACTTGTCGACCTACTTAAAGCTGACTTATAGGAGTTTAACTCACCCAAGTACTAAGGCACTATGTTATATTACCTTTATTTATAAAAAGCATCACTTGTGATTGCAAGATTAAAGTACTATATGAGCAACAGGTCTACGAGTACATTGATCAGGATGTATAAGTAACTTGAATAGATACTCTCTCAGTAACACTAATAGTTAAATAAAGCACTGGATGTCTGATGCGCTAGAATCCTCGGGTTTAATTAAGTAAACCAAGTAAATGGAAGATGGGCATAGGACAGACTAAAATCGGGTTCATCTGCGCATAAATGAGCGATATATAATACCTGTCTCCGATGAAGCTGCAAGCATGTTGAAGAAGATCGGCGAGAGAGTGCCCAAAGTATAAATGAAATAGTCTTTTCTGTATTCATAATTTGCTCTCGTCACGGATACGTGTGTACGCGTAGTGCCATCCCTCAGTTTTCACTATATAAAGCCTAATTAGTAGTGATCTGTAGCTAGATGAACGAACCCTAAGATACACTAGGATATGAACATTATGGGATCGGCTTCGAGAACACTTACTGTCTTCTCGTACTTTGTAGTTTTCCTCCGCAATCCTGAGCACATTCATGTCCAAGTTGACGATCGACATACCCTCAGCGGGACCTAATCGCCCCAAAGATCCGATATGTGGAACACCAACCTGGCTTAAGCCTGCGAAATTTGTTTCCTCTCCTTTCTCAGGGGGACCACCGGCATTAACGAATACAATGGCGCATGTGTTCTCGAATGCGCGAGTGATAACAGTACTATTTAGAAACAGGGCCTCTCCATCTGGGTTTAACGCGTAGCCCTCATCTGACACGTCGCGCATAGTCCAGAACGATGGAACGCAGATGATCTGCGCACCGTCAGCAACAAGCTCTCGGAACGCTTCGGGAAAGGCCAAGTCCCAGCAGACAAGCAGGCCCATGCGACCAAGGGGGCTGTCAAAGGCCTTATGAGGCTCATGAGTGGATGATACGAGGTGATGTCGCTCCGGATGCCATAGGTTCTTCTTCTGATATTGTGCAACGATCTCACCGTTCCCCGAGATGAAGTATGCGTTATTCTGTAGAGACTCGCCTTCCGATACGATAATTGTCCCCGGGATGATGCATATGCTTAGCTCCTTTGCCAAGTCTTGGTATCGCTGAATGTATGTGAAAGAATCCGCACATGAGGCCTTGAACCCAGGTTCGTCAGGGGCCCATGATGTGAGATGGTACTCCGGCAACACAACTAAATGACAACCTTCGGCAGCCGCATCTCGAATGAAAGATGTCGCTTTTTCGAAGTTTTTGGCTGGCGATAATGGCTATACGAGGTGTAAGTAGGCGAGATCAATTAAGACGTCATGTATAGACAATACATGGAAATTTATGGGTTATGGGTGAGAGGTGGAGAGGCTAGGAAGTAATTCAGCACCCGGATACTTCCATGTACGCAACTGATTTAGAACGATAAAAGTAGACGGGTGCTCACTTTGGGGTGAAGCTGAGCTAATGCAATCTTATAGCTGGGTGCCATCTTACGAATATTGACTCGACGCCAAAGTGCGTTGCGGAGTTACTGTTATCGAGTCTAGACTCTAGAGCGGCGTCGAGTTGGAGCTCAGCATCGCCACATTAGATTAGGTAATTAATGTACCCAATAGTTGACTAGCCGCACAGCCACATACCTATTCTGTACGCCCGCTGCACTATAGCTCTACCTCAGCGATAAGCACNGGTTGGATTAGATAGCTACCAATCACATACCAGTAACTCAATGTGCTTTTCGTAGGTAGTTCACGATCGCCACCCAATCATTTACATTCTGTACCTGTACTTCACTTATAATGAAAATAATAACCCATTATAATATGTTCTTGCCATACCAACATTAGTTAAAAGTCCACTCTCTAAGACCTTGCTATGGGGATGTTCTAAACACTCCTAATCCGATCTCATCAAAGAGCTATCCAGGAGCATACAATTGCTGCCACCCATGCTTCGGCACGAGATGGAAACAGAAACTGCAAGAGTTGTTCAACTAATTCTGACTCTTCAGGCTCGGGCTTCATATCCCTATAGAAATCTCTCAATAAACCATTTTGATACCTTCTCCTTTGTCTCTCACCTCCCAACCCTTTAGTTCTCTCTGAAACGCCCATTGCTGAACGTCTTCAAAGTTCCTACAGGTTGTGGGAGTACGATGGTAGAGCATTAGCCATTCCTCGAATTTAGCGCCTTCGTAGGGAATGCCCGCCTCCTTCTGCCAAACGGATGCAGCAGTATTGCTCGCGCACATAATCCCTTGTAGAAGGCGGTCGACGCAGTCTGTAGTCAATTCCAGTTAGTATGGCCTCAAACACCAGCACGCGCATCGGAGTTTGACATACGCTGTAGATGGCTGAATATCTCTTTCTTCGGATTTCCATTCTCATCATAGGGGGAGAATTTTGGGAAGTCCCTTGTGTAAAGAGTATGCCTGATAGTATCCTATCCAGCTGTCAGCAATTGTAACTCAAACTATATATCGAAAACAGGTTTAAAATAACTTACAAGGCAGTGCAGCTGATGAAACATTTCTAGGTTGATTAGATGCTCGCCGTCTGGTAGCTCGAATGTTTCGTTTGCCGTTAGTTTTCTTGCTTCTTCACGTGAAACTCGTGTTACAACACCACCTAGAATAAGATTTAGTTCTATTGCACAACTTAAAACATATCATGTAGTTTATATATATTACGTACGGTGATAAAGATCACGCCACATCTTATTTCTCTCTGCCGTTGGTGGACCAGCATATCCGGTAGTGGAAAATGTTGTTGTCCTGTATGAGACAGCCGACTGGGCAGGAGCTAAAATCTGTTAGCTTCATACAAGCTCCGAAGTAATGTATTGAAAATATTGGCGCACAATATACTGCTAGAGTAGGATCCTTTGCTTTGGACCTAGTTATGGCAACAAGAGCAATCGAGGTTCCAAGGAGGAGAGTATAAAGTATAAAGAGATGTAAGATTCGCCAATACCGCTTCTTGTAACTCCGCTGACGAGGAAGCTCGTACGTGAAGCCATCGACCTCTGTTGAGTCAGTTGATCTAGAAAGAAGACTTTTTTTATCCTCTTTCAAGTCAATATTGGACGTTACATCCTGGCTGTCACTTTCAAGCATTTTTGGAAACATTTGATGATATGGGGATAGAACACCGAGTTACCAAGGTGAAGGGGAAGTAACATTAATGGGGAGTGCAATTAAAGAAAGAGTATGAAATAGTTTGAGAAATAGGAAATAGAACCGATGATAGAGGATTGAGATTGAGATACCGAAAGCACCGAGACCATCACCGAAATTTGGGAGAAGGCATGGTTTTCGAGAGATTACGTTGCATGATTCAATTCTAGCAGTCTATCACCTCAAAGTCGGGCGATTGGGTCGCTCAATGTTGTAGGGTTCCAATTGCATTACATTGATAAGTGTGTTTAACCTAATCAATAACCAATCGGATTGTCTCTAATCCGAGCTCGGCTCTTCTCGACCTGCCGCGTGCATCATGTAGATAGTAGCACATATTGAACATGTGATATACATATGAGTCTCGTGGGATTTTATGGTTACAAGTGTATGAAGTAGATAGCGCCCCTCTACCCCTCTGGCAAGCTGCTTTAAGACAATTCACATATGCAGTAAGCTGCAGCGAGTCTTCTTAGCTATGGGAAGTGGAAAAGGGGTGCACTGCTTCCAATCGTACGATGGATCAATGAATCAGAGCTGCAGTCTCATATGAGAATTTGTTGACATCACTTGCTTACGAAAGCGCGGGGCACCCTTCCACGCTTATGGAGGACTTACTGCATAATCATAGTCCTGTGATTAGAATCGAGAAAAAGAAAATCATAGAGGTAGTTGGCGATCACCAGATTTAGTTTCCCACCCTAGTAAGCGGCAGTTACCACATATCTACTATCTGTACGATTTCCACTTTTGTCTGTCTGCAGGCTGCCAAAATAGGGGAAGCTAATGTTCTGTGCCTCACAATAGCTTATACGGGCTTGCGCATACCCTTGAATTACCCTTGAACGCATCGCCGGATAAGGCCTAAAGTGGAAAAANTCCGTCGAACACGACGTATTTGAAGATGTATTGATATCTAGGCCTGGCCACCCTCCTTTTTACAAGATGCAGCTAAGGAATGCATCCAATCAAGCTTGGCAGGGGTTTGGCTATATCCCTATCCATGTGACGACTGCAGCATGCTTACCTGCATACTAATACGTAACTATGATCCCAAGACTTTTGCCACATAATTAAGCGAACTTGAATTTGATCGGTATGGTTCCCGGGTCCCGAGAGGGGGACGCATTCGCGAGACGCTATTGGTGCATGCCCAACGAAGTCGGGACAAGCACGTGTTCATGGGTTCAAGCCAAGGAAGGGTCTATACTACGTCCCCAACCTTATCTCAATCAAGCTTTGCGGGGATGCATACGCAGGATCTCGGGACCAATCCGCCAAAGGACTATACAGATCTGAATGTGGGGTGCCTTAATTTATAGCCTGTCACATTGGTTCTATGCCGCCCTGAGGTGACACGGTAGTATGGTATCCCCTCTCTAATTACTTAATTTACTCCACTACGATAGGAATGACTTCTGCTACGGAGGGGTTGGCATATTGACAATTTGCTGTGTCTTGGTGACTTGTTGTCTCATTGGCGCTTCCCTCTCCTTCGCCAGTGCCAATATTTCCTCAGGATCTCTACATGAATGCCATGTGTTGAAGTCAGGATATGCGACTGGGTTACCTGCCACCCAGTGAAAAGTAATCAGACCTGTATCGCCATTGCACATGATCACCTGTCTGATGATTTCCAAGCAGTGGTCTTGAGATGGTCAATTGTTAGCTTTCCATTTGCCGCGGAACGAAGCTACCAACTGTACATACCTATATGATTCTTCTGGGCTTCAATAGGTCTATCGAAGACGCCACCGGTGTTTTTGTAGTAACTGTATTTATGGAAAGTGAATTTACGCACCAAGTCCTATGAATGTCAGTAAGCTAACAAGACACTCCAGCTGTTCTTGCATACCAGGCAGTGCAGTTGGTGAAACATTTCGAGAGTGGCCATCATCCCTCCACCATTCGCATCTCCAAGTTGTACCGTTGAATTGAACCACTCATCTTCTTGGTCTTTTCTAGCTGACTTCACCTCATCGTGTCCTACGCTGAGGACTACTGCTGTGCCATCCACCCAAGCTAGAAGGATAATAAGCTAGGGTTCAGTAATTCGGAGATCGTAGGGTAGTAGCACAAGGGTATTACTAACGACTCATTGTGAATCTAGCCCATGCAGCATCTATCTCAGGGCTTGGAGGCCCTCGGTAAGGCGTGACAGACTCGAAGCTGCCTAAAAACTTAACATTCCGACGCAAGAACTTAGAAAATCCTGGGGTAGCTTTCAGGAGGTTAGCATCTCTAGCAATATGGACCTGAGTTGGCACCACTTACACCAATCTGATGGCGTCTGGCAATCATAAGAGCCAGCAAGGTAGAAGGCAGCAGAGCCGAGGGCAAAAAATGTGGCGCTGCATAAGAAAATAAATACATGAATCCAATAATAATGCTTTAGGTGCTGTGGCGGAACATGTTTAGGGGATTCTATCTCGTCTGTATTCAACTTCTCATAACGGTTTGCTCGATGTTGAAACTTGATGAATGGATTCATATTGAAATAGGTTGACTTGGATGATACGAACAGACTGAGCACTAGAATTCCTAAAATTTAAGGTCTTGGGAATTAGAGAAAATTGAATGATCCGTGTTGGATACACCATGGTGGGATAGAGCTTGACCCCATAGATTGAACAACATGAAAGTGTAGACTAAGACCCATGTAAAAATGGCTTAAGTAAGGGGAGACTACGTCAACTGCATCGAGACAAATCATGATATGGCACAGAAAACTAGAAGTGACGCGCATGTACATTCCATGATGAGAACGCCATGCATGGTGCATATACTAGCCGCTTTAAGGGGATGTTCAATAATTTCACCGGATGGTTACATCGCCAATTTGGAATTCAAGTCAATATTGCGTGTATTCAGGTTGTGCAGGGAGACTTTCTTCTCTATAGTACAACTCCCGAGACGAATTGAAAGTACCAATATCTTACACATGACCAGAAACTAAGTAATCCCGAAGAGAGCCTTGCGTGATCTTACATGCAGTTAGAAGTATAAGATTGCCGATTGGTCAGAGATAGCGGCCATTTGACAAGATGATTCGCTTATTGATAGGATGTTGCATCGAATAGTTATTTCGTTGAAATCTAAGATCTGAAGTTCAAGCAAGAAATGCAACGTTATCACGGACACGAAGTCTCGAGGTCTCAATTGAACTGCACAAGTCGGAATTGCAATCAATGACCCCGCTATGCTCGGATAACGGAAAACCCACGAGTAGTATTGAGATTATAGAAAGCGGTTGAAGTCAGACCGAGGGTTGATACGATGTCGCCTCTAGTATAAAACTAAAGTACGCCGCTACGTTTCATTGCGAAAACTAGAATCGATACAACAATAATCTTCTCTCACCGAGAATTCCTAAGAACCTCAGAACTGTTCTTTCTTCTGCCTAATTTGATTGCCATTATCAAAATGAGGTTTACGTCTAAACTTGCAGCCCTTGTGGCCTTCCTCTACTGTGGTGTTGCCATTGCAACCCCTATCAGTAAGTTCCCACTCAAGACGATCTTTCTTTGCTTGATATTGATGATTGAGTAGACAAAGCTGGCCTAGCAGGGCAGCCAGACCTTGTTAAGAAGCGGGACACTGATGGGCCTGAAGCCTATTATAAGCGCGACACGGATGGACCAGAGGCTTACTACAAACGGGATACCGATGGACCAGAGGCGTACTACAAACGAGACACTGATGGTCCAGAAGCCTACTACAAACGGGACACTGACGGTCCGGAAGCCTACTACAAGCGAGACACTGATGGACCCGAAGCCTACTACAAGCGTGATACCGATGGTCCGGAGGCATACTATAAGCGCGATACTGATGGCCCGGAAGCCTACTACAAGCGCGATACTGACGGCCCAGAGGCATACTACAAGCGAGACACTGATGGCCCAGAGGCATACTACAAACGGGACACCGACGGGCCCGAGGCCTACTACAAGCGGGACACCGACGGACCCGAAGCCTATTACAAACGCGACACTGACGGCCCAGAAGCCTATTACTGAAAGCTCCGGTATAGCGAGGATATCTGAAAGTCATATGGTACTGGAAACAAGCCAGTCAGAGATATCGTTAGGTACCTATTTAATGCAGGAACTGGTGGACTTGGGCGAGATTTGGTATATTTAATAGAATCTAGTTTGCTAGCTATTCTCGAAATGCCAAGAAAAGAGCCATCTTTCCAAGACATGAATTAAAGTAATATCGTGGGCTGAAGATCTATCAAGTCCCCAAGCTTAAAAGAATTAATATTAGCAATCTAAAAACTGACATTGCTAGATCTACATATTGGCATTCTCGCATTAGATTGAGTGCTTTCATATCTAAAGCATATTAAAGGAATAATCTCTACTCGCCTCTCATTAATTCCATTGGCAGCGTTGCCTATTCCATGCCGAAATTCATCTACTCAATCAACGAGTGGATAAGACGCACCTATGAAAATGTTAAAAATGTTACTAATATAAAACCAGCCACAGTTTGATAGAGTCATAAAAAGTAGTACTAGATACAGCTGGAGATACATCACACCCTTAATTTAATGAATAGATAAAACAGAAGTACAAGTCGTGAATGGTTAGGCTGGATTTATGTTTCTCAGGAGCGAGATCGGCAATCATCAGAAGAAATATGAAGAGTTTCGGACTGGTAATTCACCAACAATAGCTCCGAATTCTTAAATAGACTGAGATTAAGTCCCCTTATTCCGTACATTAGAACACTGTGACTATTGAGATTTGATAAAGGGGTCGATGAGGGGATCATCTATCAAATTCTAGATCTGTATCGTTCATGCAATGTATTTCAATTTCTTTTTATTCATGTCATCACCCTCCCATTTTTCTAGTCTTTACTGTGGGAGCGGGTATCAAAGTCATATATTAATAGGGGAGGCTACAAGTAAAGGAGTCATGATAAAATCATCCCCTTGATTTTCTGTTATGGTGGCCCGATGTCAACTTCATTGCAGAAGGTGATGTGATTGCAATGTAACGAAGTGCAGATGCATTTCTCAATGGATTATCCCACGTGGGCGATGCATAGTAGCCATGTTATAAGAGGAAGCTTCTATCTCTTGTCATTCTAGTCAAGCTGAGTCGTCGAGTTCGTTTAATATCCAACATGTGGCTCGGCTTCATACAAATATATAGCATAGTCATGTCGAAAATATTGCATACTTTGAATCAACTGAGTTAGGTTACGATTTCCCGGTGGACCATTTCAATGAATTGTATCCTATGAGACCATATGGTTCCTAGCTATTTGAGGAGCCGATAGGAATCCTTATTCTCGTGGGAAGACTTTGTTAACAATAAGTTAGCAGGGACTGACCGGAATAGCTGTTATCAGGTAACTGCAAGGGGCACGTCCAACGCAGTAGAATATCGGATGAGGATAGTTTGGCATCTGTGATCGACGTAGATACGGGAAGTGATGGAAGGCGCATCCCTTTGCTGTAATCCTATATCTTGCACATTAAATATACCACGCTGTACAAATAACGCCCTTGCCTCTTGCTGAAAGACCTCCTAGATAAATCAATACCAAGACTCCACGCATTAAGATTTAATACTGAGACCACATCATCATGGCAGAATTGACTACAGTTTTTACCCCTCCGCCCTGGTGTTCTAATCGGTTCGTGGTCTTTATTGACGATCACGCACCTGGAACAAGCATTATCCCCCCGAGTAGTGGGTGGATTGACCCGTCTTTTACCAGGTGCATACCGACGCAATACACGACTCCTTATCCTACCTTTACTCCGGGCGTGTGCCCGGTTCACATGCAAATCGTCAAGCACACCTTTGGAACCCATGAAGGCAAGACAATCTGGACAGCAGCGTGCTGCCAAAGGTATGTGTGCACCAGACTGGCTGTCAGGAACACGTAGTTGATTATTTTAGCGGATTTTCCCCTCCATCTATTGATGACGAATATCTATGCACATCCGCCATTACAACCCCCATGGCCTTCCTTCTCGATCCCAACATATCCACCACCGATGTATACACGACATTGCCCCCCGAGCTCTGGATTGAGCATGACCAAGTTACGGTGCAATGGGAACCTAGCGACCTAGTCCTTTTCCCTCTTGGCGTGGCCTCTCAATATGAATTCATGATGGGGATCACGACACCGCCTTCAACGGAAAATGCCGCGACCGAGCCAACGGAATCTCTAGCGGCGTCCGTAGCGGAGCCGACACTAACCCCCGGAACGGTAACATCTGCTTTATGGCCATCAAGTTCCATAACACCAGCCACCACTCCGTCTGGAGGTGGGCCTTCGACTCCAAACAATCAAACAGGGGGGGCGCACATCAATAACGGCAGTTGGGATTATGTCAGTAATTCGGTGGGCTTCATTTTCGGTTTGGTTAGCATGATTACCAGCTTGATCGTGTAAAAGTCAGGATGCAGGCCGTAACATGACCTCGGCTTTATTGTGCTTGTCAGGGCAAATGTTATCGCTAGCGGATGTTTCTAGCCAAGCCATCGTCGTCGACACMATSTCTTCACATGTTTGCTCGCTTACCCTGCAGATAGTAGATACGATAATTGTTTAAGTAAACCATTTTTAACTTAAGTGTTAATAATTATTATAACTTAGTAATAAAAATAATCTAGAATTTAGCAACTTATATATAGCGAATGAGCA
>JAPESX010000489.1:0-17642 GCA_029590615.1 Nemania bipapillata | reverse complement strand
TGTAGAACTTATATACCTTCCTGCTGATAAGGTGAAGGTGCTGCCATTTTCGCTGTCATAGTTTGTGTTAGCAGTTGTGATAATACAATCAGAAGAATCTTGTCCTCAACTTACTTTGAAGAGCTCATCTTTATTCTGAACAATAGAAATTAACTAGATCTTTAGTTGGTTGAGAGTTACTTGATAATATAAAGCTAGTGGCTCGCCCAACTGTTTCCATTCACTCCTGCTTTAGATAGCTTAAACGCATAATCGCATGTAATACCCGTACCTTCCTCGATAGTTTAATCTTCGCCGACGCTAAGTTACTCATGGTGAAATCAATTGGCCGAGCGAGCAACAAGTACAATATTCACAGTAACCTTTTATAGCCGTGTTTAGTACTTCTACTAGGTAGTTTAGCATCGGACTTATACAGTGCTAAGGGATTAGAACTTCCCTTGGGTGACCTTCTGAAACTTTTCGTGACCTTCTTCTTTCAGTATTTTTGTTATGAGGCTGCGTATAGGTAAGAGCGTGAATGGAGGTGTGTATTGGCTAAGGACGGTGTTATGTGACAGATATGTGCTTTACCTAGACAAATCATTGGCTGTGGGTGTGAGATGTAATGTGATATTTCTGCACTGTATACTATCCTAGAGAGTAACCGTGCTCCCTTACTTTTAGTCGAGTACCTACAACCACGCATCCGAGATTGGATACTTCAAGAGGAAATCATACATATCCAGAGCTTCATAGTTGTATCTGTCAGGTGATAAAGTCGCAAGGGATACGCTGCTAAGGTGCCAGGGGTCTCTGTATTACTAGAGTATTAAGCCTATATAAGGAGTAGAGTCTCCCTGAAGATTGAACCCTAGACCTATACTACAACCTAACTGCTACCCGTGTGCGACCTATCTTCACTCTGGAACTACTATCCTGACAGCATACTTCAAGTATAGTAGTAGTATTATTAACGTCTAATCTAGGTGGCTGAGTATACTTCAAGAGGAAATCATACATATCTAGAGCCTCACAGTCGAAGCCACCCCTTCTAAACATGGCTGATACGTACGAACAGTGGAAGGAGGAAGTGGAAGAGTTGGTGGGAAGCAATAGATTCGAACTAGTGGATCATGATACCATTCTCTGCACCAATAAATCATGCCTCGATGTCGCGAAGGCCGCCCTAGAAACAGACGATATCATTCTCGTCGACGACCGGTGTTGTACGGCTAACTATACCTTTGCAAACGGGGGCCTGGACAAAGTGATTCAGGTCAGTCTCCACGCACCCCACTGGGAATCTCACTCCGTAGCAACCAAGTTGTACGGAGCCAACCTTGTCCCGGAGCGCGAGTTCTACGACGAAGAATGTCTGAGGTCAACTTACAGCACCCGAATAATCCCTGGAAGGGTCCACATCATGCAACCGTTCCCGCCGACTGAGTTTCCTTTGGCGAGGGAAAAGACGACGCTTGAAGAGCTGGGGGCGTTCATTGCGAAATCAGTATTATTTCCCCCAACGAAACCACAGCCCCTCGTCGAGTGGAGTTACGGGGCGGCCACTACGCTCAGGGGGCTCGCTGGAAACACCTCTCTACAGGCCCTTGCTCCGGCTCTTCACACGCATATCACCGAGGTGCTACAGCCAAGAGTCCATCTTCTGGATAAACTACCCGGGGTACTGACGCACGAAGGATTGTCTAAGTTCAATATCATCGTTGACGATGATGGGCATTTGAAAGGGATCCTCGACTTTGATAAGGCACATCGCAACGCGTTTGGCATGTGCTTGGGGGGCTTGTACGAGTGCTTTTTCGGGAATATGAAAAACGGGACGTGGCATTTCTACAACAAGCTTGCTGATGACGAGCCTGGAGGGCCACAGACTATTCGACAAGTTCTTGAAAGAACCTTCTGGGAATCGCTGTGGGCTAATTGCGCCGGTACACTGGAGCGAGCAGAGATGGAAGAGGCAGTCATGGTAGCAGTAAGCATGAGCGTTATCAACAAGTACTTCACTGAGAGCATGGTTAGTGAGATTCGCTTGTCGAAGAATGCCCACCGCATATCGCTAGAGTATGCCAGAGGGATTCTACCTCACATCTGGAGATTTTAGTTAAGCAGACATCTAGTTGAGGAGAATATTCAGGTGTCCTACGCACTCACGAGGATCCTCAAGACGCCATCAACAAGGCCAGACGGCTCGGAGTAAGGTATCCTTGCCTCTCAGATTCTCAGCTGTGGCTCTGTACGGACTGGAGAGAAAGTTGGCGAGAGCCAACGGCGTATGGCGGTCATATTGGATAAAGCAGAGTAAAAGATGCTGGTTCTGGACACGAAAAGAGTATCGGTAAAGGGGGTCTAGATAGAGAATAAATGATTTTGCATTCCTCTATAATAAACCCCCGCTATTTAAGTGAGATATGCTAAACTCCGACCCAAGTGATATACTATTATGCGCCCAACACATTAACGCCCATTAGCTAAAAAGCTTACATTGCTCGCGTGTGCAATGAGGAACTTACAGCACGTCAAGACAAACTTACACGCCTTCGTCCATCCTTCGTCATTCGTGATTCCTAACCTAATACTAAAATGACCAATCCTGTCATCCCCTATCTTGTCGCCCTCAATCTTATAAGGCAAAACCAATGCGGTGGTGGAAAAGGCGTGGGGCCCAGTATCTGATTTAGTCTGCTCGTGTACAAAGACTCCCAGCTGTCTTACGAGTTCCAAGAAGGCTACCATGCCCTTGTCGAAGCTCCGGTTCCATAACATCTGCAGCGGCAGATCGCCCGTGCAATAGAGGTCAAGCACGCTCTTCTTGGGAGCTGGTGGCGGGCCACTTCGGGGACCGCTCACTCGACTCGAGGAAGGTGATACATGCTCGGATTTCACGATTTTTGATGCCGAGCCCATCGGCATCGGCTCATAGCCATCAAATTTATAACCGAGTTTGTCGGCTACTGTAACAACAAGTAAAAGCGCCTGACCCCAGGCTGCATTGATCTCGGGCCAGTCAACGGGTTTGGAAGAGAGCCTTCCTAACCTGAGACCGTTGATAGTGGCGAAATTTCCATCGTGATGTATCGAGAAGGTATCGTTATAGACATTTGCGCGTTGTAGCTTTGTCAGGAGCTGGGAGTCATGGTCGAACTTAGAGTTGATGCTGTCCCGCTCGTTTTGGAACTCGGTGAGTCTTGAGGCGAAGGCATTGCGCTCCCGCCAAAACTGCTCTTCATCGGCATCGAGTTTCCTGGATTCCTCCTCGAGGGCTATTATCTCTTCGTCTAAGGCCGCCTTCTCCTTCTCTAGTTTCAATAATTCTTTCATCGACTCCTCCTCCTCTGCTTTAGCCTGGGCAAGGAGACGTTTCGATTCGGATACGTCTTCCTCACTCGGGATATCGGCCTGGACCTGCTTTAAGAAGCTAGCATAGGCATCTCGTTCGCGGACGCTAGATTCTAATCTCTTCTGAAGCCCGTCGATAAGCATCTCGGTACACTCGAGGCAAACTGGGTGGTCGATATCTGATCGCGCAGACAGGATTTCGAACAGTCTGTCTACGCGCTCTGCTTCATGGGGCTGGGCTGTCCTGCCGTCGGCACGCTGTCCTGCCGAGAAGGACGCTCGGCGTTGCTGGCTGGAGCTGGGCTGTTCAAGCAGAGTCGTTAATCGTGGCGGAGCAACTTGGGACTCTGTCAAAAGCACAAATGACATGGCAGAGCTGTCGCGAGGGTGTCCGTCGGCACGTACGCCACCTTGTTTCTTAAACGTCGGTGGGCCGGCATTCTTAGACACTTTATCGTACAGCGCTCGTCGTTCGGACTCGTGAGGATAGGAGAGACGGGCAGGGTGTAGGCGTTTCGGTTGCTGCTGAGCTGAAGAAGCTGCAAGCGATAGAGAAACCAGCGTTAGAAGAAGCCAAGACAGTCTCGGGTTTGTGGGGACGAAGCAGCA
This sequence comes from Nemania bipapillata, assembly GCA_029590615.1. Classification (NCBI taxonomy): domain Eukaryota; kingdom Fungi; phylum Ascomycota; class Sordariomycetes; order Xylariales; family Xylariaceae; genus Nemania; species Nemania bipapillata. The sequence continues at coordinate 13,697 of JAPESX010000489.1, read as the reverse complement.
ACGAGAATGACAACGAACCAACTAGGAGATCGAAGGCAGCTGGATTCAAGTCGGTCAACGACCCATCCAGCTTCAGCGGGGCTCGGCACTTTTGGCAATACATGGCGTGCCTCCGGTGATATCGGTAGCGATAGAATTTCTATGCTGCATAGTCAGTTAGATTAATAGCTAGCGTTAGGTAAATAGGCTCAGGGACCGCTTACCTACTTCGAGATATCTTCTATCTACTTATTTCGATACTCGAAGTATGAGCATCAGTACGTCATGCATAGGTGGGTCAAGGTGAACCACTAGATAAAGAGGGACATGGTTAAGTGGGGATAGGAGGATTAGATAGTGGGCTTAAGCCTTAGGTACCTGTAGGTAAGTACAGGACGTGTAGGTAGATCTTTGACGCGGGGTCAGCTGCTAACGTGTTGTCGCGTGCTACATAAAGCACTTATCCAGATGCACTAGGCTCATCTCGGTATGTCTTAGTTTACACTGCCTCGGCAACCCATTGTTTTGACTAGGTATATACATGTACATACAATGCATATACTACATGTGTGCAGAATACGGGACGTCTCTCATCTCCAATATTTTCAACAACAGATCGTACTGGTGCCTCTCAATGGCACCAACTCCTCAATAGGAGCTACGTGTTAATACGCGACAGCCTTTTTGCGACATGGAAAACTATGCGCGATCGCACTCCAACCCGAAATGGAGCCCCCTACGAAACGGCTGAGGCTTGACCCAGCTTCCTTCAGTGACGACGACGACGAAGAGAACCAAGACGAGTTGTCCATGACCCCTGCGCAGTTTGATGCTCTACAAGACCCAATGTACCAGCTTGATAAAGGGCGTGCGAGAGCTGCTACAAGGCTCAAATCCACTTTTGAAGATATCTTTGCGAAGTACGGCAAGGATTTTGATGAGAAGGACGGCGATGTTATCAACTTTTATACCGACGAGGTCGAGGTCGACAACGGCCATTTGAAGTCACTAGAGAGTCGGAAAGATGATGCCACGGAAGAGTCGGGCTCGAGCGATGAGGAACAGAGGATTCTGAATGGGAAGTCGAGGTCGAAATCAAAATCGAAATCTAAACTAGGGCCAAAATCAAAGTCACTCATACCCTCAAATCGTGTCCAATTGACTCATGCGTCGCGATTTCAATCACCATGGAATGAGCCTCCTGGACTGGGACCATACCGACTATCATCCCTTGCCTTCTCTTCCTCTCCCCATGGTGCCTATCCACCATTTGATTTTGGGGTTTCTCCAAATGGAAATGCCACTATTGATCCAGTTTGGCGGACGCCCGATTTACCCGTTCAGCTTCCGAATTACCAGTATACATCTCTCGCCGGGCTAGGCGGGAACCCATTTGGTTCGGTCGGCAATCAACCCCACCACCTTGCGAAGCGACTCGTGAGCGCCAAGTCTTTTCTTCTACGTCCGGCCTCCACTACCTCCAAGGTTCATGATGATAATGCAGAGGATGAGGAAGATGATATTCTTCTCAACAGAGACAAGCAATTCAAAACCCTGGTACCAACTAGTTCAAAGCCTAATTCGCACCAACCAAATCAAGGTCCTAGTGAGCAACCTCCATTTCATGGGATCGGCTTAATTGAGGATATATTGGGGGATGAGCCTGGTCGTCTGGAGAGGGTAACTCAAGCCAAAGTAATAGAATCCCCAGCATTAGGAAATGCCTTGGCACCTCATGAGCACACAAGGGAGAATCGACAAAGTTTATCCCCTACGCGCGCCAAGAGAGGCCGACTAAAAAAGTCAAATCCTCGCAAATCCACTAGGGCCGTCAATGAAGAAGCGCCTAAACCCGAATCTCGCCCACTCCGGCCAAATGAAAGGAGAATTGAAATTATACTCCCCATGATAGAACGCTTCTCCCAGACGGAAACAGAGCAGGCCGTTGTTGAAGCAGCGCCACTGGTCGATGAAAATCAAGTAGAGCCGGAGATGGAACGGAGTGTATGCATCGACGAAGATGGAGAGACCGCCCCCTTAAATGACAGCATCAATATATCACAGACGGAAGGCAATCATGAAGATAAAATATTCGATCGACCATCTACAGTCTTAGCTGATGAACGGGAATATGCCAGCGCAAATCATCCCGAGCAGATAGATGAGGAGCTCAATCCCACTCCCTCGCCGTCCAAACTTCAAAACCCACCATCAGAGAATATACAGGGGTCACTAAACCCCCCTATCATGAATAATAGGCCACATAATGAGCAGTGTGCAGAGCCTACATGCTCTGAGATCGCCCAGGAGCCAGAACCATTACAAGCAGTAGCGAGAAATATCACAGTTGACCCGTTTCTCGCCAGCGTTCATAGAACAGAACATAGTTCGGATTGCGATGCGGACACCAATGTTACCACACCCAGTGAGCCGCTCTCCCATATTCTAACCGCACATGCGGATGAAGAGCAAGCGGCCCATAACACGGGTTTAGAAGCCACTGTAGAAACAATACTACTTGAGAAGTATAGTACTGAGGAGGTCTCGGTAGAGTTGTCACCCCTAGCACAGGAACTGTGCGAGCGTACTGCAGACAGTGCACCAGAAATGCCAGGTTTGGTGGGTACAAAAACGGACGKTTTTGAGACAACTATACCGCGGGGGCTAGAAAGCTCGCACCGAGAAAACGAAGATGACCCCCGATATGAGCCAGTTTCTTCGACAGTCGACTCTCTCGGGGAAGCGATGCTCCTCACAAATTGGCATACTCTAGATAGCACGGCCGCTCCCCACGGTAATCCACCTCTGGAAGATGAGTCTAGCAGTCCAGAAACGCTAAGCGACCACGAGACCCAAATCTCTGTGTCTGGACAAAGGGACGGAACCCGAAGTCCTGAGTTGCTTCAGGCCTCAAGTCCCAATCATTTTTCAGATCGAGATTATCCACTCCCTACTTTAGAAGCCTCGGAGATAGGCCAAGACCAGGAGCCCGATGTGTCTGACCAGCCACTGCTTGGTAGCGTGCTTGTTGCTGAAATCGACAGTCTGCAGTTAGACTCCGATCACCGAGATATGCAGCGGAGTCCCTCCCTCGGAGCCATAGAATTACCAGATCGAGACCTTTCGGTTTTCCCTACTAGACCCGAGTCTCATTCTACCTATGAACCGGTACCACAGTTATCGACATACATAACGCAGACTGATATTCAATATGATATTGGCATTGGTAGATCCCCGAGCCCGGAACTAGGGACACCAACCGGACCCGAAATAATCTGTGGAGCCGATTCGGGAACTAGAGGATCTCTAACCCCTATAACTCCTACAAGGAAACGGGGTTCCAGGGTCTCAAAACCCCGAGGTAACCATCACCGCAGCCCGTCAAGCAAGCGCTTTCCACTTAGTTCCCTCATACCTGATGGTATTGATGACGAAAGCGACGACGAACTAAGTATGGCCGGGTCATTTTCGAGCGCGACATCAAGGCTATACTCCCCTTTCTCTCGCGCCAGCCCCAATGCCAGTCCCGATTTACCACCCCTTCTCTCCACACCTCATAAAAGAACCCGAAAATACGGCCTTCTAGTCGGATCTCCCTCATCCATACGGACGCCGAATCGAATTTCCCGGCTTAACCACAGTCAAAACATACCCCCGGCGACGGACTCTCGCACAAGTCGCAGCCAGGCTCGACGAGGACGAAATCGTGCAGTGCATAGCTCACCCTTAGCCCGTAGGGTTGCGGAACGCCTACTGAGCAGTCCGACGAAAAGGAATCGCCCAACCCCGATCAGAAGCCCGAATTTAGTGGCCTCGCCCCATGGCACCTTACGGCGATGTGGCGAGAACGGGTTTGTGTGTGAGCTAGCTTTCTGCCTCACGTGTTGCAAATAGGTCGGGCGGATTAATTCTCAAGGGTGTCAATGCTAGTCGTTAGTTGGTACTAACCTTCTACTACTTGTACACCACCTATTAGAGTATTCGCCCAATCACATATCTCAACTTAGTCATATTAGTAATTATCTCTCTTTTGCAAGCAGCATTGCTTGAGCATGGATACCCAATCTTATCTGACGGGTAGTTAGTCCGACGAGGAGAAGCGCAACAGGACGCAACTAGAGCTTGTATATATATGCTATAGCATTCTAACCTTTTGGGCGGTGGGATAGTTGAGATAGTCAGGCGGTTAAAGGCATCATAACGCCGCAACTAGGTAGATCCATTTTGTACCCCTCCTTCCATCATATCTAGGAATAAAACAAAATAGTAAAAATAAAAATAAGGGGCATTACAAGTCGGCATACTGCCCATTCCCACGTGATCGATTCGCCTAGAAACCTGAAACCATTCTAATTGAGGCAAGAGAAATAACGGTCCGATGTTGGCCTCAAGATTACTGTGATGAACTCAACCGTTAGATTTCCTTGCTACTATTCGCAGGGGACAATCCATTAGCCTGGCTAGCCTATCAGTTAGAACCTCTACCGCCCTACGCTCCCTTAATAGCCTTCATCTTCAGATGGTTTTGAGCAGCTCCTCCGCTACGGCCCCAGGAAGTCCATGCCTGCCGGAATCTAACCATCCCAGGGAACCAAGAGGTAAAAACCCAGGGTCGAAGGTAGACAGGTCTTCGAAGAGCTCACACGTGAGATCTTAAGTACTAGAATTACGTATTCGTAGCATCAGTAGCCAAACAAAGAACCCACCGCGAGAGAAAGCACAAGGTAACCTATACAGACACAATGTCTCGACAACCTCCACATCCAATACCAAGCCACCTACTACGGAGACCTACGGCAGCACCCAGTGAGTTCAGCTTGTAGAAAACAGATATGAGGGGATGGGAAGATATGTTAGAGAATAGGTCGTCAAGCTCTCTATCACCGGGGTGCGTGAGTTCGCATGATAGATAAAGTCAGCAGCAAGTCGAATTCATTTCACAACCCAGGCCCAGCCAAGAGTAACTATCTAGTTTGCAGGACATACCGTTTTTATACGTGTAGTATTGAACTAATTCTTCATTACTCGCTTCAATGCTAGACTTGTAAGCTAGTGGTTCCCTTCTTGCTACAAGCCTTTAATACCACTACGCAAACCTAATAGATGTAAGGAAAGACGGCCTAACAACGATGCCACTTATAGCCTCCCTACAGCTCCCCAAGGAAAGAGAGAAAGGAAATACCCGATGAATGGCAGCCACCTAAAAACTCCCTAGGGTCGTTGATTCAATAACATGAGTGGCCTGTCTACTGGTCCAGTCCACCCTTCAGTGATGACGTCGCATGCAAATTTCATGGGACTCAACACCTCAACAACACAGCTTAGATTTTGTAAGAAAAGCCAAGAAAGAGTATTCACCTTTCTCCGTGGCTCGAAGCGTTTTGCATTCATTATATGCTATCGGTGTCCATCATATATGACGAGACAGTTTCATCAACGATCCCAGTGTAAAGTAGTGCGGGATGTCGCAGTAGATATCTACACGAGCAGAGTACTAAGTGGCATGAAGATGGTCTTGATTGACCGATAGGCTAGCTCTAGTTCCATCACGGCGGAATTAGCGCCACCCTTTGCCGGGTGGGAATTTGTGTTTCGGCATCCAACACGCAACGTTGGTTGAGTAACCACTTGTGTGTAGATGGGCGTAAGTTCGGGGGGGTATCTCAAACAGGGAAAACGCAGTTGACCACATCATAACGTATTACCCTCGGATTGGGAGTGTGAGTTTTCAAGTTTCCGAGCTTACAGTTGCGCCATTGAGGTACTGCTTGAGAGTTGGTTCATCTCGAATAGGCGCAAAGTAAGGGTGTGCCATAGCTTCTTTGGCAGTGAGACGTTCCTGGCCATCAATTAGTAGGGAAAAGAGGGCTTTGAAATAGAGAGCCGAACCTGATGATCGTATCTCAACAATTTATCGAGAAAGTCAATTGCTTCATTACTAACAAAACGCTGGTTCTCAGAATTAACGAAGCTATGCCAAGGCTTCTTCTGGAAACGACCGAGAATTTCGTCGTATTGAGGATCGAGCTCTATCTCGTACTTGTCCAGGTAGTCGAATAAATCATCGGTGCCAAGAACTTTTGCGATCTTGACGAGCTGGTCTGAGTTGCTGTTGCCATGAAAAAATGGTTCCTTTCTAAAAATCATAGATGCAAACATGGCACCCAGACTCCACATATCCAAGCTGTAGTCATACTCTTGGAAATCTACCAACAGTTCCGGGCCTTTGAAATAACGAGAGGCAACCTAACTCACTGAGAGTTAGTAATTCATATGATTAATAAGTGCCAAGGAATAGCCCTAGTGTCGTGCTATGCTCGCAAACATAGCAAGCGGTAGGCAGTGGTCGTTTTTTTTTGGAAAAAAAAAAGAGAAAAGAAAAGAAAAGAAAGAAATAGGATAAAGGTTAAGGTAATTATGACATACGCGCACATTGTACTCAGTCCCAGGGTGGTAGAATTCGGCCAAACCCCAATCAATAAGACGCAGCTATTGTCGCGTGAGTAGAGATGCTTGTATTGGATGTTTGGGAGCGTATACTTTTCTGTTCTCATGGTCGATCATAACGTTATGAGGTTTAACGTCTCTATGCATGATTCCTTTGCTATGGCAGAAGTCCAGGCCTTTGAGCAGCTCGAAGATGTAGTATCGAACATCGATGTCATTGAACTTGGGGTAAAGGCTTCGAAAATCGGTGTTGTTGACGTACTCGAATATAAGGGATGGTGTTTTACTCTATAGGGCGAGTCATTAGTTGTCGCGTCGTGGCTATCATTCCATTGAATCGGTTCGGGTGCAGAAAAGAAAGGACGTACTTGACCATCCCTAACAACGTCAAGTAGAGCAACGATGTTGGGGCCACCTGATAGATTCTGCAAAATCTTGATCTCTCGCTTAATCTTCTTTTTCTTGACGGGCTTCAGGACCTTGATGACGCATTTTTGGTAGTTGACAATGTTGATTCCTTCGAAAACTTCGGAGTATTTACCACGGCCTGGGTCGGAAACAATGTAGGTCAATATCACATGCCAATACACAAGCGGACTCAACGCGACGCACCGATTTTACGGACGACCTCGTAGTTCTCCAGTACTCCCCAGCCTGTACGCACGCACCAGTCAGCATCATCCGATTCTCAATATATCTGGATATGTGTAAAAGGGTTGCTGAAGCAGAGAGAGGCTGCCAAAGGGCAAGCCCAAGCAACCCAGCTGAGGAGATATGGCACTCACTTATATTAACAGAATCATAGTCCCAGTAGCTCCTAGGCATGTTCTGGTTGACATCGGCGTAGACCCGCGCCATGATTGCTGATCCCGCGGGGGGGTTGTAGGTTGTATGGATGCAAATTGGGCAAGGCTGGCCAGAATGATTGATAGTGGAGGTGGTGGGTGGTCGATAGTGGGGAAAGCGAAGAGAAGATGCTAAGACGCTGGGCAGATGGTTGGACGAGTGGGATGGGTGGATGGATGAGTGGATGGTGAGAGTCGGACGGGTCGAGCAGAGCAGACTGGCTGGAGCAGACTGGGTCCCGCTAGTTGGTGTTGGCGTTGGTGTTGGTATGCAGGGAAGAGAGAAGAGGAAAGAGAGAGATATACGTCTCTATGCTCTGTGAAGCTATCTGCAATGGGTGCCTATGTGTAAAAGACTACCTAGTCTAGCGTAGTACTATATCGAGATGCTGGACTGCCCGAATGGGCGTCGGGTGGCAGGTTGATGAGCAAACCTATGCGTCGTCGTGCTGGGGGGGGAGAGAGAGGCACGAGAGAAGTCTGTAGGTATGCGCGCATGGGCCAACTTGACCCATGCGATAGGTATGCGATCCACACCTACCCGTTAGGTATTTTGTAGGTAGGTATTCCGCATTCTATACATGTAAGTAGGTATTGCTCTTGGCATTACTGCAACCGGGTAGTATTAGCGGGGTAGGTCTCGGTAGAACCCCGGCAGATATACCTAAGTACATAAGGAGCAGCATACATGGTAGGTAACGACATAGAGAGTAAATACGATATGGGGGTAATGCTATCATGTTTTACACCTCGGTAGATGAGAAATTAGAAAGTGTAGATGGTGTTCTAGATCGTACTAAGTACTTACATACGCTGCTAGAGCGTAATGTATGTATTACTTTCTGAGTGCCACGATGAGGGAAATAGACTGTCCGACCGGTACCTGTTACAATCATCATCCCAGCACTTCCCTATCCATCCAACATCTCAAGTTCGCTCTGTTCACAGTAAACCCCTTAAATCCCACTCCCGGGACATCCTGTGACTAGGTGTTATATCGATGTTGCCGTGTTCAGGTACAGGGTATACCTCACTCTTCCTTCATCTAGAGTATCATCTAGGTAGCCTAGTCTACTAAACCGCAGCTTCACAGCGACACTAGCATGACTAATTACAGCCATAAGATAGCTAAGCAGTACGGATAATCTACGGAAAGTTAGTTTAGCCCCTAATTACGGATATCCAGTATAGGAATGATAAGTTAATTCCACGCTCAGAGAGAAGATTAAATATTTCGACATACACCAATACCAAACCCGACATCTGTTAGCCAGGCCAACATCAGGCGGGTTGGACCGGCTTCCGCCTAAGGATGACGATACAAATGTTTTCATCATGTGAACAGCCATAAAATCAAAAAGAAGAAGTACTAACCTAGACCCAGATACTCATATCGACCAATGTCCAACGGAATCCACTATTGTGAAATGTACGTGTTACGCCAATGATTCCACGCAGATCGAACTCAATCATCGTACGAGATTTGCTTTCTCTGTGTAGCCGATGCAGAGCCATGGCCGTGCGACATCTCGAGGTCATCGTAATGTAGGCTGTCCATACCAGCTTCAACAACATCCCACGTCCTTTTGCGCAGATCCGGCTTCTTTTCCGGCTGAAACTTCTGGTTTTCCCTTCTTCTCTGTCTGGATCGTAGCTTCTTTTGGCGTCTTAGCTCGGCCTTAGTTAAGACTGGTTTCTCTGTCTCAATCTCACCGTCCTCGCTACCTTCAGCGGCATCGTCCATGGCGTCAGAGTTAGCGAGAGAGCCTCCGTTCCCCATCGGCGTATGTATGGCTTCTATGCTCGCTCTATCAGAGCCAGGTTTGGTATTATTCGTATTCTCCGGTTCCAAATTCAATCTCTCAGCGCGACGCATCGCTTCCAGCTCGGAATGACGGAAGATAGCGATTTGCTCGTCAGTCAGGGTACGCTTGACCCCATCAGGGTAGTATCCCAATCCATCTTCTTCCTCCTCCTCCTCTTCTCCCTGCTTGTAATGATGGCAGCAGAGGTCGGTAGTGTGCGCGAAATCTGGTCGCAGGAACTGGGACTCAAAAAGACCTATGGCACGGTCTGAAAAGTGCAACGCATGGAATGATTCGATGTCTGCCTTAGAAGGTGTTAGCATGGGAGGCGTGGAGAACGAATAGAAGCTGTCAGGATCATAAATAGACATACCTGTGACACCTCTGGAATTTCAAAGGATACTGCGGCGTGTAGGGTAGTAGACATCGCACATTGTTCTAGTGCTCTTGGTTGAAAGCAGATAGAACATCTAGCTGGAGATAAATAGGTATGAGAACTTGAGTGGACCTACATAAACGCGTATTGGTAAGGTCCCACATTTTTATACAGCTAACAAGATCGAGTAGGTACCTAGGTTAGTGCCTATCTCTTAGGTACCTAGCTAGATTCTAGGACTGTCTACACACTGCGCAACATCGATAAAAACTCATTCAAAAGTTAGTAACAACACATATTCTCTAAGGTAAAAATGAAGGGATTAATTGAAGTAATATTGTTCATGTATTATTTCGCATATTTGCATGTGAAAGAAGAGCCTCATAGGTCATGAATAATCGTAAGTCATATTCTCATTCTCATCATCAGACATCCCCCGCATTAAATGCGAAGCACCGAACCAAAGGAAACTACAGGCAGAATAGCGCTCCCGGCAGTGCATCTATATCGTTAGGGTAGTTTAGGGAGATACGTGCGCAAAAACAATCGTTCCAAGTGAATGGGCCGCATTGGTGAGCGACAGCAAGGTAGCATCTCGGCTCAGAGCCAGATTACTCATGTAGCGCTCAAGAGAGCTAACGCACTTTGGAAAGCCTTCACAACTTCGGCAACTAATCATGGCATAGTTAAGCAGGGCTCTATATCCCATTGCGAAACGTTCAGTCGGAGATTTGTACTTACGATGCTGCTTCTTTTGAGACAGCGATTGTTCCGATAGAGTGACAAACCGCTCACGTGTCTGTATCCTATAAAATGAACTCATTAGAAAAGGTTACTCAAAGACGAGAGAACAATAAACACCAACCTCTTAGCTGCTCGCTCGTTATCATGAGTTGATGCTGCAGAGGCCCAAACATTGAAGTACTAGCAAGAAGGTTAGTAAGGTTGTTCCCATGGTAAAGCCAGGCGCACACACCTTAACCAACTGTGCAAACTCCTCAAGCATCTGTTTCTCCTTCTCATCCGCTTCCTGCAGAGCCTTTTCGTACCGATCATCAAAGTCCTCCCAGTCGAAAGGTGCGAGATAGCCCGGACTAGTCATTTCGGATCTATCACTCCGGCGCTTTTGTGTCTCAGGGGTCTGCGCTCGACGAGGACGTTGCTGATAGGCCTTAGGAGATCCCCCATTAGGGGCTTCCCTGATCCTCAGAATCTGGGTCCGAGAGGGCGAATCAGGCGATTCTTGAGTATTCTGTCTCACAGCAGGATTTTGTGGTGTTTGTGTTTGTGAGGATTGTTCCATCTGGCTGGGCGGCTCGACCATCATGGACTGGTCTATCGCGACACGTTCTGGAGTATGAGGCATTTGCGCGGGGGATGAGGGTCGAGGAGTTGTGGCCATTCTGAATGATCTAAGCTATCTCTGAAATGATTGCTTTGATGAGATGAAATGACTCCAGTCCCAAGAGTTTAGCGAGCCGTGACACCGATACAGTGCTTGTTATATGGTACACTGAGCTAGGTAGTCTCATTAATATCTACAGCCAGTCATCCGTACTTTACAGACGCTTTGCTCTCGACTCCAAGCCGATTCAATTTGGGGGCTTAGAGAAGGAATTGGCTAATGAAAAGAAAGAATATAGACAACGGCTTGAACAAAGAACCAACTACCGTGATTTGAACACAAAGCAGGCACAACAACATAGAAGCCCAAACCAACAGAGATGAATTAACCAATGGCGTATTCTACTTGTCCGAACATGGTAAGCCGATAAACCCGATAAGGCAGTCAGTTGTTCCACAGTGGGAAATGAAATGCAGTACAGAACGCTATAGCCGGAGCTAAGGGTGCACTAGTCTTCGATACACCACAGTACACAGGCCTATTAAGAGACGCAATGGTGATGGTAGGTACCCTCACAGGTACCTACTTCAAGTAGGTACCCACCTCTTATGGCTTCAGGAAGAACCCACCGGGCACTCTCTCACGTCACAAGGCAGACCAGACCCTCTGCCTGTGACTTTACTTAGTCTTTCTCTCATCACATCTCGAGACTTCCCTCACCCTCACGCCTCGTGCCTTGCGCCACAAACAATGCCATTATGTTTATCAATAAATATACAGGCTGACACCTTATCACGAGTTACTAAACCTGCCTTAAGTGAATATGCAGCTTATTATTCACTCCTACTACTTGCTCTATTCCACTCTTAAGGAAGCGAGCTGCCCTCCATAGAATAATAAACCTGTCTTTCTCTATTATTCTTACCACTCTGTCCGTCTTTCCGCCGAGTTGCCAACACGTTTCCAACCATGAATTGCGATATCTGCGAGAGGGCACACCACCCGAAACGCCTGCCGTTCCTATGTGTTGTCGATGCTAGAAATGCTCTATATGAAGGACGTATTGCAAATGCGAAAATCCTCATAGAAGCAGAAGCGATTGAAGCCCAAGTAAACAAACTCCTTTCCGATAGCGATGTTCCTTCGGGGTCTCCTGCGACACCTCGGCTTACGCGCGCCTATGTCGAAAACTATTCCTCAGAGGAGTACAAGGCGAGAGCAAGGACCGAGCGCATAATCGAATCGGCCGACAGGCTGCGCGAAGAAGTAGCGGCGGCGAAGAAGCAGATCGAAGAAAAACGAGCCGCCATAAAGCGCAAGAAACATGACCTCGTTGCTGCATCTCAAGGGGTAGCTGCACGTCGAAACAGGGAGATAGAAGAGGCCAGGAAAGCCGTCAAGATGACAAGGTACACATGGGACAGGGAGTATGAGGGCATGGCGCAGTATAAAGCTGCACTTTGTATGGAAGTGGCCAAGCTTTATAGGCTACAACGCGTTCGGCGAGGGAATCCAGTGAGGTTCGAGTATAAGATCGGGGGGGTCGACATTATTGATCTGCAGAACATGAACAGTAAGTACGGTGTTTCCCTCTATCTCTTAGGCAAGGCTAACTGTCTCAAGGTGTCGAGCCAGATCGCATCTCAGCATCTCTCAGCCATATCACGCACCTGCTGTTCCTCGCTTCGCACTACCTGGCTATTCGCCTTCCGGCCGAGATCACCTTACCCCATAACGATTATCCTCGGCCTACTATATTTTCTCTAACCTCTTCTTATCAACACGGCGAAGTGGCCTTCCCCGGGACATCGCCCATACCCCCAGACCCACGCGATCGCCAATTTGCCAATGTGCCTTCCCCAAGGCCCCTATTCATCGATAAGCCTCTTACGACGCTAGCCAAGGAGGATCCGGCAACGTACAACGCATTTCTTGAGGCTGTTTGTCTCTTGAGTTACGATATTGTTTGGTTATGCCGGACGCAAGGCGTGCCTGTGGGTGATAACACCAACCACTTTGACGCCTTTGCCGGTATTGGCCGAAACATGTACAACCTCCTCATCAATTCGTCTCTCCAGCGTAATCCTCAACAGATCGCCGACAATGTCGGAAACCCAATAGCGGTCGCCGAGGGTAGTGAGGCCACCGAGCTCGGCAAAACCGCACCTCGAATGGGGCTATATTCCCATGGTAGCGGACACACCTACCTAGGTAGCGCCGCCGGCAACGACCTAACACGAAACTTCAAGCTACCACATCCGGTCAAACTCACGGACAAGCTCAAATCCAAACTCAACCACGAGAATCCGATCCCAGAATGGGAAGTCCTCGAGGACGATGCCTGGGCTCCAGATGATGCTGATGACGGAGTGTTAGTCGGCGGGGCTAGGCCGAAGCCAAAGGTCGGCGAGCGTGGTGCCCGGTTTGGGTTCGAAAGCTACATGAGTGTTAATACTGTTAAAAGTGGCGGGAGTGGTGATAATCCCCCAAGTAGTGTTGGTACAGTTACTAATAGCAAGGACCGTGAGAGGGGGGAAAGGAGCACTAACGGTTGGACGAAGGTGAAGTCCCGATAGCTAGCACTAGTTTCTACGCTGTAATAGCCAAAGCATATTGGATACCTTACGAAGGGACATGTCATCAATCTTGCGAAGTTGTCCAAATGGGAACCAAACCTTTGGTGTGTCCACAGCCTTTTACACGTGTGTGTAATATTATATATGTAACACCTTAGAGACCAAGAGTTAGAACGAAATTTCATCTGTATTGTAAAACTGTCTAGAAACCTGACGCCCCCTCTGGGCTATGGCTACCTAAACAATTCTCAAAATAAGCAGTTGAGACCAGTTCCAAAATTCGCATCTGTGCCATACAAGTATAACCCAGCACGANCAAAAAAA
>JAPESX010000488.1:0-17643 GCA_029590615.1 Nemania bipapillata | reverse complement strand
GGCTCGCAGCATCCAGGGAGAACACCTCGGTTTGGACCAGCTGTGGCACCATCTCCGATGGCGTCGATGTTACTAGACCCGCATAACCAACCGTCATCCTCGGTGGTGATCGGGCGAACGCCACCACGGTCACGTCCACAGAGAGGGCCGTACCACGGCGACACAGACATCATCGAAGAGTTGACGGAGAATCCACCCGGAGGCAGGCCGATTCTACACCAGCATGCAACGAATTATACCGATGACGGCGACATCGAGGAGAGCGTCGCGCGTCTAGGGGAATCGACATGGGAAGGTTCACCCCAGAAAGGCTTGAGCCGGGAAAGCAGCGGTACTCACGAAGGAGATGATGGGCCTGGCGTCGTCACGATGTTGAAGCAGTTTCAACAGGCTCACATGAATCAGCGAGGCGTTATGTGAGAAAGGGCGCAGACCTCTGATGGGTTTGATATTTTGCATTGGTTTGGGGGGATTCCTGGTTGTGGATCATCGGCGTTTCGTTGCGCGCTATCTAGCATATCGTGATACCACTCGTACTACACTAAGCATTTAGACCTGTTGACATACAATAAGTTTCTCTTTTTTTTGCTTCGACGACTTGTAATTGTGAGCCGGTCGCACGCTCCCTCCACGTGCTTCTTTCTCATTTTCCACATCGAGCATGTCACGACCCCGGACTGGTAGTACAAGGATTTGGACCAGTACAGTTGTCGGCGCCATACCAGTACGACCTTGGGCCGGTACAGGCTCGAATCCACTACAGGAGGCCGGTACCCTACGGGATCCGCCAATGCCTTTCCGGAACGAGCCTGAGAAGCAAAGCGGAAATACCTTGTGAAAGAAAGAGGTAGCACTGACACCTACGTGGTTGAGCCATCTCTGGCGCGCGCTGCATGTGAGAGCCTGTTCCTCATAGACTGGAAGAAGCAGCTGGCTAAGAGCTCCATCCCCGGGCTGCCAGTTGGCTTACAGTGTCTGTGTAGTAGATGATGGATACTCCGTACAGAATAGTGAGGGTCTAATGGAGCGTCTTACCTGAGGGTAACTCTACCCTTTTCCCCAGAGGGTACTCAACAGCCACATTAGCAAATACATAATAGAAGCAACAAAACTCATTGCAGAAGGGCGAGCTGTAGCAAAGGTCGAACCTTGTTATATTCTTACCGGTCAGTAACCATTTCTATCCCTTTAGGTACTATTTAGGCGTAGCACTCTACGTATGCATACTTTACGTAGCGTCAAGTACTTTGTGGCTTATAACTAAGACGGAATAAATGGAGTTATCCTTAGGCAAGCAGGGGGGCTACCCTTAGTTTATCGGTAGACTATAGTGGATGCTACAAGGGTAACCCACTAAACTTTAAAGACTACTATAATACCACTCCAGTGACCCTATAACCTTTTCTACATACTTCTTGGAATTGGTCCACTTTCTTCCGAAAGGGGCTATTTTCTAAAGCATCGCCAGCCTCAAAGCCGCAGACAATAGAGGTTTGGTCCAACGGTTTGCCGTTGTTAAATAAGAACAACGCAATACTGCTCGCGCTTTCTCCTTTACGCGTCTAAGGTTGGGACCGTCTAATGCTGCTGCGTACAAACCCCGCGAGTACTACCCTTGCGGAGCGTTAAACAGGCGAGCTTCCTAGCTACTACAGGTTTGTGCCCCAGGGTAGGTTTTCCTACAGGCTCGCTAGAATCGGAGCTAGGTCAGATACCGTGCCGAATTTAAAGTGTAAGCGGGGGATCTCTTTTGTTAGCGATACGTAGCCTTGTGGGCATACCAGGCGTACCAGGAGCGGTATACCGCTAATACACCGGCGGTAGACCAGTATGTATTGTTGGGGTCCTAGAGGTACGGTATACCGAGCCACCGTCTATTCCAACATAAATCTTGGTAGGTCATGTGAGGGAAGCGCCGTGAGCTGCTGGTTAACCCAGCCGAGCCTATTAGAGTCATATGCCAGAGGCGACCTGGATTAGACCTTGATACACCTCCACCACCACTACTACTACTACTACACTACTACAGTCAGATCACGCCAACATCTAACGTCGGCAGACCATAGAAAGTACTGTTCCAGTCATTCCGGTCAACACTAATAACACAACAGCCCTGTTTTCAATCATCCAGCTCCACACCTTCGGGAGATCTTCCCACTTGCCCTGAAGCCTTATTGTTCTCAAGAGTTTCGCCCCCGACATAGCATCATGGAGACTAATAAGATCGAAGATGGCGAATCAGTGCCGTCCGTCGACACCGATGTCAGTGCTTTCACCATCTCAATACGAGCAATATGTTAAAAACTCGAGTTTCTAGCCCTCCGAAACTTCTTTGTGGGATGTTGCCTTCGATCAGCTGAGTGAAGCCGACCAAGCTACGCTCGGGTTTGCCGAAGGAGCGCCCGCTCCATCGCCTTCAAAGCTCGTCCAGTCTGTCGAGGAGACGAAACAGGAATGCCGGCGAAAACAATGGACACTCTTCACCAGCAAGTCCGGAGAGGCGTTCGCGGTTCAAGATGTCCTGGACAGCATTGTCGTCTGGGTCAACAAATTCAAAGAGGTCGGCGATATGGCAGTACAGTACGATACGGCGCATGCGGCATTGCCTTGGGCAGTCATTAGGTTCTTCCTCCAAGTGTGTTACTGCATCGAGCTGTCTGCTCTCCCGTCTTCCTCGGACTAACGGACGCTCTTAGATGGCCGTCAATGATTGTGATACCTTCGGCAACATGTTGCAGGCTGTGGAGAAAGCGACCAATATCGTGGCCACGTATACTGAGCTCGAGACTCGTGTCCTTCTCCGCAGATCCGTGCTCACCCGCCAGCTGTCGGTCGCGCTACTGAAGCTTTACAAGGACGTCCTTCACTTCCTAGCCGAGGCTCATAAATACTACAAGCACCATACCATCAGTAAGCGTTCCACGGTCGCGCCCTTCGCTTGTGCTGTCAGTGACTGACACCGGAGTCTCCTGTTATGCAGAGAGACGTTTCAAAGCTGCCCTAAAGGGGCCCATCTCTATAGTAGATGCCCCGATACTATCAATTGAACAGCACGAGAAAGCCGTCTTTAGATTATGCTCGCTGGTTCAAAACGAGTGCACGGGCAACGCTCTGACCGACATGGCCGAATCATTAATTCGCAACAGCAAACTGCAATCCGAGAGAAAGCTAGAAGACCGACGTGCACAGCTATTGGCATGGGTGAATGGAGTCGATACACGCAACACGTTTGAGGGTGCCCTAAAATATCGTCAGGATGGGACATGCAACTGGGTTTTGGAGCTGCAGGAGATGCAGGCTTGGAGATCAACGAGCATACCACCCAAGGCAAAGCTCTTCTGGCTACACGGTCCACCAGGCTTCGGAAAGACAATCCTGTGTGCCTGGACGATACAGGATCTGAACAAGAGCAACCCAGACTGCACCGCTTACTTCTTCTGCGTCGCAGAGAACCGGTCGACTCAAGACCCTTACGCCATATTGCGGTCATGGATCGCGCAACTGATGAGCCAGAATGCCAAGGTCGTTACTCTAGTGGAGTCCATCTTCTCTCAAAGAACCAGCAAGGATCAGACACTGTCACAGCTTGAACTCTGGCAACTGTTTGTGACGATTGGTCAGAGTGGCCTTGGCTTCACCCTGGTGGTCGATGGGTTTGATGAGTGCACACACATTGACTCCAAGACAAAATACCATACTAGAGACCCCCGCAACATTTTCCTGAAGGAGCTTGTTACCAATCTCGCTAAAACTGACTTTCGAGTCCTCGTCGTGAGCCGGGATATCGCGGACATCCGAGATTGCCTCCAGCCAGATGTTTCCCATTCGGACAACCTGGAAGCCTTTGAGTATGGTATCACGGCCCGAGACACGGGAGCTGATGTCGCCGCGTTCTCTGAGAATATGGTGAACAAGGCTTTACCAAACAAAGTCCCCGGGCTTCGCGAAAGTCTCGCCAAGACGGCCGCCACCCGAAGTGAGGGGATGTTTCTTTGGATTAAGCTTCTGGAGAACGAAATCTCATCCGGCCAAAATGCCTGGGAGCTACAGCAGACAATCACAGAGATGCCAGCGGGAATAAGCGAGGCGTACTCACGAGAGCTAGAACGAATCATCAAACTAGACGAACGTCCAAGATCGGCAGCTCTGGCCATTCTACGATGGGTTTTGTTTGCAGTCCGACCTCTCCAGGTGAAGGAACTGGCCGAAGCTCTTGCCATCTCAAACATGCCCGATGACGAGACCGCGTATCCTAGGAACAGACTCCCTGACGCATGGGAAGAAGGCTTTGTCGACGAGGAATATGTTGATGAGATGATCTTGGGCCGATGTGGATCACTGATTCATCTTCGGTCAAATAAGACGGAAGAGTCTCTGGCAGATCGCACTGTGCATTTTGTCCATTTTTCTGTAAAGGAATACTTGTTGAGCCTCCAGGATGCCAAATACCTCTTTGGACCAAGCGGTCGAGTCCAGGCAGGCGAGGAAGAGACGCACCTCGCTCACATCTGCCTTCGATATCTCGCCCTACCCGTGTTTGCCGACTCCCTCACAGACAAGGCGGCCTATCCCTTCTTGTCATATGCTGCCTGGGCGTGGTATTTCCACAGCTGGTACAAGAAAAACATGGAAGTCGTNGGCCGAAACAGTTACGCGAACAAAAAAGGTCTTCCACCCATACACGGGAAGCTGGAAAGTCTGGAGCCCTATGATGAATCTGAAGCTAAACAATGGCCAGTGGGAGCTCGCCGCCCCAATCGACCATACCTCGGAGAGCAGTGAAGGGGGGGCCAGTGAGGGGGAGACCAGTGAGGGGGAGACCAGTGAAGAGGAGACCAGTGAAGAGGAGGCCAGTGAAGAGGAGGCCGAGCCTGCAGGTACGCACCAGAGCCCGTCTACCATGTCTTTGTCGCTGCAGAGTCCACTCTATTATGCGTCGCTACTCGGCATCGAAGAGATTGTCAAATGGTTAGAAGATGAGGGGCTCGACTGTAACTGTAAAGGAGGTCTATACGGATTCCCACTACAAGCGGCAGTTGTGGGAAAGCATATTGCGATTGTGAGTCATCTCATAAATCGCTCAGCAGATGTCAACTCCGAAGGGGGTCACTTTACAACCGCTCTCATGGCTGCTGCAAGTGTTGCCACACCGGAAATCGCCAATCTCTTGATCGAAGCTGGAGCAGATGTTTCTGTCACAAATAGGGGTGGGTGCACAGCCTTACATGCAGCGGCTAAACGCGGGAATGTCGATATCATAAACGCCTTACTAGGCGCGGGCGCTTCTATCGACCTCAGGGCGAGTCAAGTCCGCTCTGGCCGCACCCCACTGCATTATGCGTGCATAGAGGGTCACAGAGAGGCGGTCAAAGTCTTGAAGTCCAAGGGGGCGGACATGGAGCTACAGGATTCGAGGCACAGGCGAGCTATCTGGCTCGCTGTCATCAATGGCCACGAGGAACTGGCTTGTGACTTGATAGATATGGGCGTCTCTACGGCTCACTGTGAAGATGAAGATTTTGAAGGTTCGACCACATCGGTCTCGTTGCTCGTCGTAGCTGCCTACGCGATGGAAGGTACTAAGTTCATCAAGAAGCTACTCGAAAGTGGCTTGGACGTCAACGGGAGGGGGTGGGGTTGGACGGCACTACACGAAGCTGCCATGCGAGATACGCCAGACGCTTTGAGAATACTAATAGATGCAGGGGGGGATCTGACCCAGTGTTCGGATAGTGGAATCACGCCTATCTTCGTCTCTGCTAGCTGTGGTAAGGTTGAGACTCTCAAGTATATGCTCGAGTATATCGAGAAATCGAAACGAGACGGATTCTGGGGGAAACACTCCCCTCTATGGACTGCTATAATTGATGGTCACGGCGATATTGCGAAGCTACTTCTGGACTCAGGAATACCGACACACTGGATTTGCGAGGACAACCAAGAAACTCTCTTCGACACTGCGCTGGGAAACGGTTATGATGATATAGCAACGCTGATCGTGGAGAGGGGCGGGTTCCGAGAGCTGGACCACATGGATAGTCAGCCTGACAGCCTGGCATGCATATTATTCGCAGGAGATACGGAGACGGCGGAACAGCTACTAGCGACGTCTACGTCTCCGGTATACACTGAATCGGAATATTCCGAAGCATTGCGAGTCATAAGCACCCGCGGCTGGCTGTCTATCGCGAAGCTGCTTATCGCTCGTGGCGCACGGGCAGGCGATCAGGACGGAAACGGCCGAACAAGTCTCCATCATGCGGTCACCCATGGACACTTAGATCTAGCGGGCTTCTTGGTAGAAAAGGGCGCAAGCTTGATGGTCAGGGACACGGTCGGGTCGACGCCGATTGATCTCACAATTCGCCGGGGTCAGGAGGGCCTGGACTTTATCAGACAGCACATGGTCGATCTCAGCATGGTTATCAACCGCCGCCCGTCGCTTCTGCTAACCAAGGAAAAGAGAGAAGCGACGATGAGGCCGTCGGAGATCCGGCAAGCCATCACCGGGGAGTGGAGCGGGCATTACGAGCATCTTAGCTGGGAGAAGGGAAATCGGGGACCAATGTCGATCCACATAGGGGCAACCAGCAGCGACGACAACGAAAGCGCGAAACACCAGTCGGCTGAGCCCACGATGACCGCTTCTCTAGAGTTCTTCAATCGTGACGAGGAAGACGAGGCCGGCATGTTCCACTTCTACGGGTTCGTGGATCCCGTTGGTGTGATTTGGTGGGCTAAGCTTTACCATAAGTGGGGTTGGCTGTATAAGGGCAAACTGGACATCACCACCAGGACGATTAGAGGCACCTGGGGGAGCAATCTGTCATTGTGGCATGGTACTTTTGAGCTGCGGCAGACTGTCACGGCAGAGGTATAAATACGAATGCTAAANGGGGGGCGGTGACGGTAAGATGATATCTAATTATAGCAGCACGGCTTAACTACTGAAGCTAACAGCTGCGTAACTGACACAATATAAACTTGTTTTATTTTATTTTTAGTTTTCGAACGAAAGTCACTCGATTCTCATGAGCTGCGGAACTCATATATGCGAGATCACAACGAGAATAAAGCAGAATAAAGATGTCGATGTCGTACACGTCGATGTTATACAACTACATACACACATAAAACTTCCACACTAACAACCCTCTGCATTCTTTAAAACTAATCTCCCCCTTTAAACATGTCCAATAAAGTGAACGCAAACGTCATAAACAGCGTACCACGGTGGCGATGATCAAGTACTTAGCAATACTAGACCCCCTATTTTCGGATATGGAACGCGCGCGGCGACTCAGCAGCATAAGCACCGTCAGGGTACACAGCCGTGAACCTGTAAAAGAAGCCATCTCCGGTCCAGCTGTCATCGCCATTGAGGGTCTGGACTTTCCAGGTGTAGACCCCGTCAGAGTAGTGAACCTCTGTGCGTCAGTCACGTCAGCAGCAGCACGTAATTAACCCAACAGGAACCATAGATTTCACCAAGCTAGTGATTATGAGAGATAACGAGGTTCAGGAGTAACTAATGACTGACCATCAAGATCCATCTCAACCGTATCATAAGCCGGGAGCTGGACGCCAAAGGGGCCCGAATAGTACTCGTACGGGGTGGCATTCCACGCCGAAATGGACAGCTGGAAGGCCTCGGAGAGGTCCGCCGTGTTGGACCACTCGAGGAGATGAATATCGGGGCACTAGAACACGGATACCAGATTAACCATACATACCATGGCATGCGTGGATCTGCTTCAGCAGACGACGTTTGGACAGCTAAAGATTCCAGACAAACGCAAGAATGCCAATCCGTACGCGAACCGCAGAACAGAGACGTCAAGAACCACAGCCAGTGATAGAGAGTAAGATAGCCATATGTGAGTCCTAGGCAGACATTTTCATATTGATTCCAGTGCCATTAAGGCAAAGGGCATACGAACGAAACGCAGGCAGAAGAGGCAGCTCACCGAACAAGGAGCGAGATGAGACAATGCCTAGCTGTAGTAATGTAGGAAATCCCAATTAAAAAAAAGGCAAGTTTAGGTAGGGTGCATTACCTGCGCATATATACTGGTGAGGCTCTGGGCAAGAGCGACTACTGCGGGGGTGGGGGCTAAAATGATTGGTTGCGGATGGTATTCTGTAAGTAAGTGCATCATAGTTCTCGGGCCATGTCTTTCCTACCTCCTGCCAGGAGCTTCTGTCCCCTCACGTGAATCCCATTTCCAGGTACCTACATAGGTGTAGGTAGTCTATTGTAGGAAGTGGACACTATCTACCTACATACCTACCCTACATATATATATGTACCTAATATCCACATACGTATGTATGATTGTATGTGCGCATATATATGTATGTAATGACAATGCAATACGCGGCACCTACCCGATTCCACCCCGTTCCTTTTACTAGCCCTAGGTATATCTCCATATGCGTATTATGTATAGATGAAGACCTAAGCTGGAGCACCTTAGGTACTAAATGTATAATTTATAATACTTAGGTAGCGGCTTTACTTCGTCCACTCCTCGATATATTCTTACTTTTCTACCTACATATAGTCGGTGCGCCGTCCCTCCGGTCCAATTTTTAGGCATCTTCACAGGTCGGTTCTACCGCCATCTTCTGTACCATGATCGTTTCTGGCCTCAAACAACCTAGCTAGGGCTCCTTATTCCCGTTTCATCTTTACTGCTAGGGAGCCCAAAGCTAGAGGGTCAAGGACTCTGGCTCATTTCTATCTCGGCGTCGTCCATCTCTATGAGGTTAGCCATTGAATTGGCTGCCTCTGCGATGGAGTGACCGACAGGTGTCGCTTGTTGCCACCAGGCGGTCCCTCGCCGATCTATGACATATGAGACTTTCGTTTCTACTCAGCCTTGACAACCAAATGCTGTTGACAGCTGTCTGCTACATACTGTGCCTGCTACATGGTACCTACATGCCACCATCACCAGAGAATCGTTCCACGGTCGAGTTATGCCTTTCAGCAAACGTTTCGAAACCAAAACGCTCATGCGATTTGTCTGGAGATGTCTTGCGCATTAAGATATAGCCATCGGAATTTCGGCAAATCGCCTTCGGAATATCTCACGTTACCGTCACGGATCTCGCCGAGCGACCAATGAAACACAATTACTGCTCAGCCACTCGACTGTTACGGCTTTGCCGAGCGCTGACCTCATCAATACTTCGCTTAATTTCATGATATTCATGTTCTACTGTGTACACTGACCTTATTTTTTTTTAGACTTGACAGTGCTCCCCGTCTTCAATCAGATATCGCAGGAGCGAAAAGGAGAAAGAGATGCATGGTAGCTTCAAAGCTACTATAATAATGCTCCCTGCGGTCCAACAAGGAGAGGTTTGCCACAAACTTGGCCTATTGGTGGGCCTGGAAAGGTTTGGCCTCATTCCAAGTTCTAGATTGCATTCAGTGGCGAATTGGTCAAGACAAAGGAATAGATTATCCTGCTGGGCCGTAATTCGTGTGCAGTCTGCAGCGCCAATCTATATCAACGTCGAAGCCACCCTGGTTCGTCTCCTTTGAATGGTTCGCCGCCGGTTGCGAAAGCGTCAATCCTTTCAGGACATCATTCGCCTGCTCTAGGCATCAGCATTACGGTAGTACGAGGTGTCCTTTGGTGCCAGCTGTTATTCTCTGACTCAACATGTCCGACATAAGTAAGCTCGAGGTCTTGACTTGAGCCTAGCCCTCCTATCCTAGATATGAGTGGTTGGTCAATAAACGTTGGGAGAAGGCATCCATGCGTTAACTAGAAGGCTACTTACCCCTTGCTCGGATATTTCCTCGTGAGAACACACGTTGAAGATCTCACCGCCTCGATAATAACGTACAGGTATAGCTTTTCGCCACGACGAGGAACAGTCATGCATGCAATTTGTACGGGAGTCCTTAGCTCATGGAGAAATTTTCGTCTCAGGTGCCGCGCTATTTCGATCAGATGGATCCTTCCCGAATCTTGATTCGGTAAACTTTGGATGGCGATCACCTAATCGCAGCCTCTAAAAATATTAAGAAATCAAAACAGCAGGTCTTGGTCGTCACGGGATGGAGGCTCGTATCCAATCAATACGGCTTTTTTTCAGCTATCACTCTGCTCAGCCTCAGCCACGTTCGTATATTGTCGACTCTAGTGCCCTTTAGCATCACTGTGGTCTTTGTCACGGGCGTGGAACGCAACCGAGAACCTGAGGTCGACTGATACAACATTGCTACGTTATCTGCTACCATGAGTGACAGTTGCAACAAGGCAACCATATCTGCACTAGCAGAATGTTGCGAATGGGTCAGTACTATGATTCTATTGGCGTTTGGTGTGTTTATTGGTTTCCTTGGGGGGTAAAATCACCCCTCTACTAATTTAGGTGATTGCAGATGAATATAAGACGTCCTGGAGAAAATGATATCTAAAGCATTGTCGCCTTTCCATCCAACTACGCTGGGCTAGTGTTCATGTGTGACTGTTCTTCTGGATCTAAAGAAAGCAAATGGAGTCGAGGTCAATGCGTGAATATTTCACTCCGGCATATTCTTCGTCCAATTCCCATGAGCGTAGACTTTTATCTATCGAACCCTTGATATCTCATACTATCATGGCTAACAGGAATCCGAGTCCACTACGAAGACCCCTATTCATCAGGATAGACGCTACGCATATATCACTCGGTGCCCAAGTCTGGACTATCGACCTACTGAGGCGTCATGCATTATGTTACGCTTCCGCTCTTTATATGCATAGTGCTGTAATAAACAATAGTAGTCGAGACTTCGATCAAAGTTCTCGACTTGCCTCTTTGCATTGCGTGAGTGTAACTAGTTTGAGCATAGCTAGTCATTATTCATCCCGGTCAGGGAATATTACACTATGCTTGAATAGTTACTAGTTTGTTTTCTGATACCGCCGTTCTGGAATGGTGACATCAGGCGCGAGAGAGAACCATGATGGCGGTTACAGAGTCAGGCGCCTTGAGACGGATGATTGGCTGAGTGAGATGCTCCAATGACAGTTTTAGCAAGTACTAGCTTGATAATTTCCAATTCGTATCCGAGTGTAGGAGCCACGCCTCTTCCGTGCTGGAAACTATTGTAGCAGTCGCCCCCAAACCGGGATGACACGTATAAAGGGTTGGTGGTCCTCTCATGAGCGACCACGATAACATCAACAAGAGTTCTACATGCGGTCATCCAACCACGAGACGTGAGTTTCTTATAAAATCCTCTCGCTCTGCCAACAAACGTCGCTTCACTACCTCCGTCGGTAGGCTCGATGCTACTTGACCTAGCATTCATGCACATTCTCCTAGGCAGAGTCGCGGTCTGGGATCAATTGGCAGATTATGCATGACTTATCGACTTCCTTGCTCCAAGCAGGATTTACTCGCGTGGCTGGTCGAATCACTCTCTAGGGAGAGATTCTACTGTTTACTGGTAACACAGTGCCTTACGCAGTACACTATATCTATCCCTAGGAAACGAACTTGTTGACCGCCGTCTAATCTCACAGCAGTGCTACTGTAGATCAACATATTGAATTTTATACTGCAACAGAGGGTTAGGCAAACTGTCGCTAGGTCTTCTGGAGGTTCGCGTGCTCGACAGATGTAGTACATGGTGGGACTTCAGAAGAGCCACCATGTTTGACGCTGGTCATGCATGACACATATGTATGTACTTCCAGTCTGCGAGTAAGACCAAGTTCATCATACTATACTAAAGCATGTATGCCTGATACGGCTAGGAATCCCGAAGTGGGTGTCCGCCAATACGTAGGTAGTTGGGCATCATGCCCTGCATATATCGGTAGTACCTAGTCTAGGGCTCTGGAACTATGAGCAAATATTACTTCATTTTTAGACTCTAAAATTGCACTTGAACTCTTGTCTACCCCCGCCGCATCGTGATAAAACTCTACGAGTAGAGAGATCATCGACGTGCCATGAATCCTAACCGAGAAGGCCAAATGGTGGCCCGTGACTAGGTACAGAATAGTGTAACATGTAAACAAACAGGCAAAAAATTAAGGCAACCTGAGAAGAGGTGAGGCTTCAGTATGCAGTCTTATATGCCTAGATGTAACATCGATAGTTCATGTTGACCTGTATGATCTAATGAGCTGTGAGGGGTGTATTTATAATGTAAGGCGACATTGGTCTGTTTGTCCGCCCGACATTTATGAAGAACATGCAGGTGAGTGTCTGGGCTAATATCTGATTGCCTCGATTTTGTTTAACAACAATACATATCAGTCCAGCCTAGGGCTGGCAGCTAAGGGGCAGAGGCTAACGAGGGGCAGGCAAGAGACAGGGCAAATATAGCCGGGATACTATGGCATACCTACTAGGTACTTAGTAAGTCAGTGATGCCCAAAGAGTCGATAAAAACCCAAATCCACCCCTCTCTACAGTAGCTATGAGATAGTGTCGCAACTAAGATCTAATTGGACTAGCAGCACGAACTGCTCAGAGCTATGAGGGGAACCACTGTCAGCCCTTCAGGCATACGGGATGTCGACTGTAGTAATTCGATATCCTATGGGTCTAGAAGCATGTGTAGGCCGGTAGAGATGTGAGGTTTCACCCCTTGGACGCCTCTTTGGGGGGGTGGTACACACCAAGACCTGACTATCCATACCCACTGGCTCTGGCATTCAACAAGTGCCGGATTGGTTCTACAGTAAATAAACGGCTAGGTGCTGGCCGATTACCGGTAAGTCAATCACACGGACTTTTGGATCTCACAAATAATACAGAATGTTAACGTTTGGGGAATGTAGTTCAATCATGATATGCAGGTAGCCGACGGATGCCACAATATACCCTGGTCGGCATCCCTTGTGCTACCATACTAGTGAGGAAAATAGCCGCACAAGCTGGGGGATGTGGTCGTGTAAGTAAATAAAGTCAAGACTGAACGCAGCGGAAGTCGTCCTTGAAAAACAAAACACCTGCCAGGCAGGCAAGACTAGTGAGAGGGAAACGCCAATGACTAAGCCCCTGTTACTTCACCGTCGATCAGATGCAACAACAACAACAACAACAATGCATTCCTCCACGCTCCCAGCCAGTCGGTATGATATGACCTAAGCCATAGTCTGTACCTGATTGATGCTCCAATCGCGACGCAACTGATCAACGGAGCAAGGGGAGAGAAAAAAAGCACAATAATCAGATGAAAGCGAGGCGTTGCACGACAGCCAGTGGATTCTCGGAGGGGCCTATACACGAAAAGAGATCCGAGGTCTTCGTATCGGTCTGACGGAGCTTGGCACGACTCAATCCCATATCAGACGGTGCTGCTAAGCCTCATGGACACGCAAGGCACAAGACAGGCGGACGAGCGGGCGCTGTACAGGACGGCGACGTTGGACGGCGAAACGGAAGGATATTGTGAAGACATATTGACATTGGAGCTCACGCATCGGCCGCTCTGCTATAACCCTATTATTGCCTATATGCACACAGTATAGAAAGGTCCAGGATTGCTGCATAAATCGAGATGAAAAACTGACATATCTCTTCTGATCGGTCAATAGGCCACCCCCCAGCCCGTCGGAACCGTCCCCGGTTGGTATCCGAGCTGGCTTCTAGCTAGGTTTGTGCTAATCTCCGTCACCATCAAGGAGGTACCTTACCTTGCCTACCTGAGTGTAGCTCTGACCACTTAGCCGGGTGTGCAAGTAAGGAGGATTCCTCACCGACGAAATGGCACATGCAAACGCCCCAACGACCTAAAGACCTAACAATCCAACCTCGACCCTGCGCACCGGTGTGCCTAAGCAGTTTGGCCTGCTTACACTATCTGCGGCGTGCAGTTGCGGTGTCTGTCTGTCTGTCTGTATGTCTGTATGTAGGGAGGGCGCAGGAAGAATGAGTGGACGGGACGGGGCGGTGAGCAACGCAGATCTCGCATCTATTCCGTCTGTTGGGTCCGAGAGTACATTATTCACTTACAGCTACAGCATCCGTACAAACAACACGATGAGGGGGGGCCGAGAGATGAGAAGAATGAGGGGTCGTGCGAAGTTCGCTCCAAAATGGACCTCCCTCGGGTTCCGGACAAAAGATGAAAAAAAAACAAAAACANCAATGCATGTGCCAACTTTTATTCGGACGTATTAAAACAGTTTCCCCCGCGTATCGAGGTGAGGTGATGCCGTCGCCTAGCCCACACGCTATCACAAGGCAGCAGCGACAAGAAGACGACGCGTTGGGTTCTCAGACATAAGTTGCCTTGCGACGAATTATAAACCTACGTTGGCCCTCTACTATGTACACTACATATACTACGTACGTATGTCCGTCCGCATCTACCGAATCGGACAAAAAAATATATTTCGACTCGTCATCAGGCGTCGGGGCTGTGCTGGCCATGGCTCAGGCATTACCCCGGCCGCCGTGGTTATGCCACGCGAGTAGGTATCTAAGCCAGAGTCCGTGCTCAAACCTAATTTTAGTACCTATATACACGCACAGTACAAGTATAGGTAGATGAGATGAAATGTTTTCATGGGATACCAAAATAGGTATGTACAAGTATGTAGTTTGTTTAGCTAGGACCGCATTCTTACGTGCGATTGATTCTGTGGCTATTGTAATCCGCTCGTCTAATTTAGGCTTCCCATGAAACAAGTCGATCAAGTGAGCTTCCAGAATTTTCCTCTAGTGTGTTTTGGTTGCCTTGTTCTTGCTCATTAAATTCGAGCGTAATATGACATCGTTGAATATGATATCATTGCAAGATAGCTGACTTATCGGATCTGATCAATTTTCATACTAACCCCTGATGGCCCTGTTGTTCCCTATCATCATAAGATACCCATTACACCGCTGAGATGAATGGTACGATAGTGAGGTAGCTTTGAAAATGGGAGCATGAGATTCCTTCCTATTTACCATTCCCGATGACGGCGTGGTTCTGGTAGATTACGTTACGCTTTGATACTGAGAAGTACATAGATAAATAGATTAACTAACCATCGGTGATTAAAATAAAATACATTATATGTCATATTTACTTGCCTGTCTTCTATATTTACTATGCTGGGTCTATTTTCTCTCTATCTCATAGCGACCTTGAGAACGCCTCGCCTACACACCCAGCGCACGTGAGGAAAGTCGGTTCATAGCCAGTTCGCTACTCATAGAAGCTAACTAGACGGTTAGAAGTATCACCAGTCGAAACCGGCCGCCTGTAGATTGTGAGTGTCCTGGTTCGATAGGAGTTTGGCCATCTAGCACTACCGGAAGATACCTATGGAGAAGTCCAACCCACGGATGTCGCGGGTGTGGTGATTATAAGATACCATTTCGGGCTTTCGTCGTGGTAGAAGCTGGTCTACAAATGAATTATTGAGCCCCATCCTCAGAGTATATAACTCATTGTTTATATACCTAGCAGCGTGTTGTGCTTCATTTGTGCTAAAAGATATCCCAGTTGGTGTGATTATTTCCAGGTTATTGGTGAAAATACAGCTAGGCAGGTTCATAAGCTCAGTATGAAAACGAGCGAGGTAAAACTAGAGAGAATGAGTATCACATAAGCATAGTCGGATGCGAATCGAGTGGTATCAAAGTATAAATCTCAGTTGAGCTTGAAACTATATCTAGTAATATAGCTCTAGGGGCTTTGGTTACTCTTTGGGTCGTTGCGGCTATTTTCGAGCTTCGTATTGAGCGNCCCATGTATTTATATATTTTATTAGCTTTCGAGTCATTTCAATGACTTCTATTTGCGCGCAGTATGTAAGATTACATCTCTATCGAATTCGTTTATGTTCTGGTGTTTATATAGATGCTTTCAATTGATACTATTCTACGTCATCCTAAACCATATGATTGTTTGGTGAAAATCCCTTGTCTCAAATCATGAACTACATTCCATCATGTGATTTCGGATGGTTTGGAAAAGCACTTGTTGATGTCTGTCCTAGATTGATCTCATTGGAAACACGGCCTTGTACCTTATCTATGAAAACTACGAATGTCATATATGTTTTAGAAAATAAAATTTCTCATCATCTACTCACCGGATATCGTAATTTTGACGTGAATAGAGGCAACGGGAAGCTTCTTAGGCACTCACTCACTCATTCACTCTGAAAAGAATAATTCCTGAGGAGCTGCTTTAACTTTTAGCCGTTGATATTGTAACCGAGAGTTTTTAGATGAATTGCCTCCATAGCCAGACCCCTCTGTACCGTGTTTCAGCGTTGTCTATCATAATTACACCGAGTATATTAGAGACGCATCCGAAATGGAGTATTTGCGGATTTCTTTAGTGCCTCATGCACTAACGGGTAGCTATCAAGATGGTACCTGCTTTTTAGATGGCATAAGATAGTGCGGTTTCAGGGGCCTGCGACGCTATCGACGGCATCTTTGATAGGTAGTTTACCAACCATTAATTCCTTCTATTCGTCGTCAATGTCAGTAACAAATACATAGTTATTATTATAACTTCCTGAGGGACTGACAGGTGGTGTAGATATGCGTAAATAATGGGTCTTGAATCCCTATGTGGTGATTTCTCGCAGCTCGCATTGGGTAATCAGAATTGCTTACCTACGCACAGAGCTTACACAGAGCGACACAGAGCAACATGGAGTAACACATAGCTGGCCGAGTGACTCACAGCTTCAAGCCTAGCACAACTCAGTATGTTCCAATGGCGCTTCAAACCGTCTTCTAAAAACAAGTAAATAAATAAAGCTTTTCTCACACCACACATCCTTCAGTTTAATACAGTCGTCACTATTCTGATTCGTTTTGGGAATCGGCACGAGAACGAAAATCGAGATATGCAACCCCGCAAACCACTCCTTATAGATGGCTGTACAGGCGAAGGCGGAGGGCAGCTCGTCAGATTAGCCTGCGCACTAGCAGCCGTAACATCACAGCCGATACGGATCACGAACGTGAGAGGGAATCGGACACGAGGTGGAGGTGAGCGGATTCCGTCAGAATGGTGATAACACCCAGCTAAGTGAATCATCACCAAAGGCCTAAAATCGCAACACGTCTCCGCCATAGAATGGCTTGCCAAAGCTACCGAGGCCGAAGTGGACGGTCTTGCGGTGGGGAGCAGCACACTTGAGTTTAGGCCCACGGCACCTCCGACGGAACTGAAGAATCGAAACATTGTTATCATGCCTGAGAGCCACGGCGCCAGCGCTCTGCTCATCTTCCAAGCCGTCTTCCCGTACCTTCTATTCTCGGGGAATGAGAAGGGCGACCCCATCGAACTGGAAATTCACGGGAGCACAAACCCATCGTTCTCGCCATCCTACGAGTATCTCGACCAGGTCTTATTGCCCACATTGCAGGAAAGATTTGGCGTTGCTGTTGAGCGACGGTTGAAGAAGCGGGCCTGGACTATCGGACCTTTAACCAACGGCACCATCTGGTTGAAATTCCAGCCGATACCCCCTGGCCAGACCTTGAAATTGGTGAAGCCATGGAACGATAAGAGGCAACCTGAAGACCTCGCTAATATAAAGCGGATCGACGTCAGCATTTTGGTCCCGCAGGCGATGAGTGGGTTAATGGAAAATGCCATGGTTGAACGCCTTGGCACCGAGTTTCCTGAGGCGAACATCAACTTCGTCTTGAATGAGAATA
>JAPESX010000487.1:0-17659 GCA_029590615.1 Nemania bipapillata | reverse complement strand
GGATAACACGTTGTACCGCCCGCCGTGCGAGGGATCCAAGGCGGCGGCGGCGGCGGCGGTAGAGGGATGGGCGGATGCTACTGCTTTCCTCTGGATGGGGATCATGCTGGGAAGCATGTCGCCGGATGAGACGGCGCCATGTGAAGGGCTGGTAGATGCTGCTGGCTGGTTTGCTGGTTTCGAGGGGGTACTGCTTGCCAGCATGCTGCTCTGCGGCTGGTCATGACTGGCTTTTTGCTTGGATGCGGCGTTACTGGGAGACTGTGTATTGCCCTGAGATGATTCGCGAGTAGCATTCTTAGACGTGAGTGAAGATGGCGCCTTATACTCCGGTGGTGATGCATGGTCGTTATTAGTAGTGCTGTTGCGGTTGGCATATTCATGCATACCATAAGTCCCGGCGCCGGCGGCGGTGGCGGCGATTGCACCGTAGTATCCAAGATCAGATTTATCCTTGCTCTTCTTGTCATCTTGGGTGTTACCAGACTGCGCTTCTTGCGATTGTTTCGCCTCCCCTTCCTTCTTATTTGCGACCTTGTCTTCATTCGTATTTCTATGAGGGTGCAGGATAGCGCCGAATCTGCTCTTCATCGGTTCGTCAGACTTTTCACTCTCTCGCCTGTTATCAATATTTTTCGTCTTTGTATTCGCCTCCGTTTCCATGTCCATCTTCGCCTTTTTCTTATCACCCCTATTAAGGTACTCATGAGCCGCGTAACCGCCAGCTGCACTGGCCCCAGCACCAGCGAGTACCTCTTTAAAGCGAGAATCGTGCTCGTTTCCATCCGAGCTCTTCAAATTCGTGGTAGCCGTAGTGGTAGGCGTAGTGGTCTTATTGTTATTAACGAGTGGGAATTCTCGCTGCTCGCGAGAGGAATCCTTCACTATATTGTCTTGATCATGCCTCGGCATCTGAGGACTTGTCGACTTCTTACTACCGTGTCCAGTTACACCGTTATAAACTCCACGATTGGCTTCTGTGTCAACTACAGGACCGTAGGGAGGCTTCTGGTCGGAAGCCGACTCATTACTACCGTGCCCAGTGATTCCATTGTAGATACCAGCTCCGAAGGGAAGATCACCCCAATATGGTTCATTGCGTTTGGTGTTAGAATTTCCACGCATATCGCTCTGAACTTCGTTGCTTCGACGACTTGCATGGTTGGATGCGGCCGTTGTATTGCCATCGGGACCTAGATTTGCGTATTCGACTGAAGTACTCCCTGGTGTCGCCAGGTTCTTCACCGTGACGACTGGTCTTGTTTCGTCACNATGATAGGACACCCCGACATTTCTTGCATCTTCAGTAGACGTTTCGTCACGACTGTAGTTGCCGATTGGTGCGAAAGCACTGTCGCGAGTCCCGATCCGGCTATAAGGGTCCGTCATGAGACCTGGCTTGTTACTCTCGGCACTAAAGGAGGAATCGTCGACATCAATTCCGGAGTCGGTAAAGCGATGTCTTTTGACCTGCGAGTTTTTGCGAGCGTCTTCTCTATCATGTAGCTCGTTGTAGGTTGTTTGGTGTGTTGGCTCATCATTGATGGGGGTGCTGGGATACGCGCCAGGGGCATCAACGTGTCGTAGGGACGCCATGATTATAGGGGTTTAGATTCGCGATTTGTTTAGGTAGTGATAGAGAGGGTTTGGTTTCACTTGATATCTGATAGATTGCGTAGCAGACAACAAGCCAATTCAATGGCTCTATTTATCTTACATATATATATATATATATCTAAATCTTTGTTGTATATAGTGTCATATGTCATAGCTGAATATCAGCATGCAGGATAAGATGATCGATCAATTAATTGGATGATCGAATATCATCATGACTCTAGGGGCTCATTGGCACACACTACCTACTTGTAGATACTACCTAATGATAGCATGCGTGGTGCCAGCTGTATGTAGCTCGTCTTCGTCACAAAGAAACTAATTGGACTGGTGAGACCTCAACGTAATAGATATAGTTTATGATAGCCGTCGTGACATCAGAAGCCGACTGTCATCGAAGGAGCTCAAAGAGATCTAGATAGGATCCCCTTTATAAAGTAGATAGTCTCACAGATACCTGGGTAAATAGTAGGCGTCTGGAACTGTTGAGCAGTAGCTCGGTAGCGCCCTAAGGTATTTCATTGCCTAATTGGGAAATGCAATGATACAATTGAGCCACCAAACTGGAACCAATTTCGTCATCAA
This sequence comes from Nemania bipapillata, assembly GCA_029590615.1. Classification (NCBI taxonomy): domain Eukaryota; kingdom Fungi; phylum Ascomycota; class Sordariomycetes; order Xylariales; family Xylariaceae; genus Nemania; species Nemania bipapillata. The sequence goes on along the minus strand of JAPESX010000487.1, from coordinate 15,457 downwards.
CAGATGTTACGGCATCTCCCAGACACTAGTCTATCTACTGTACATGTAGCACTTGTACATAGATGTAGGTGGGGTAACGGATCTCGACCGTCTGGCTTACGTCAATGAAGGTGGCTTTCAGTGATGCACAACTTGGGCACCATTGTCCCTCGCCGAGGCGTAGCAGTTGAATACTGACGGTGCCACAGAGTACCTTTCACGAGTAACGTAGAGAATTGAAGTGTCAATTCAATGTCGTCCAACTACATAATCTATTTACCGATGCGAAAGCCAGTGCTCGAGCGAATCAGCGAGTGCCCCTGTTTATGCGAATGCCTGCAAATGCTAACAAAGACGCCTGAATACCTTAATAGCCTATTCCCCCCTACAACTAAAGCTTTATCGTTTTATAGTCCACGCAAAAGTCAAAGGCTATGGGCATGCCGCCACCTGGATCTACCATGTCGTTAAAAGGCTTGTTAAAATGTTGAGCGAGCCCGTTTATCGAACCACTTCGTCACCGCTCATACTCTCGTCTTCTCCAAACTCTTCATCCAGCTCTCTCGCGGCCTCTTCGGCCTGCCACTGTGGGAAAAGTCCTGTGTAGCCCGGCGGTTCCCTCCGCTTCAGGTTCGATCTATGCTTAAGTAATCGACGTCTGTGCCGTTTACGCTGCCACACATCCATATAAAGTTCGTCGTACTGGGTAAAGTCGGTGTTCGTCACCCAGTCAGAGAACTCGGCGAATATGTCCCCAATCTCCTCGCCTGCTCTCAATGCCAGTGCTCTCCCCTTGCCTCCCGTGGCCCATTCGTCCAACATGAATGGCATCGTGTATGGGAAATATGGCTCATTGGGTGACCAGTCACAGGGGATGCTCGGGGTACATATGTACTCTGGGCCAGCGTACAGGAACCAGAACGTACACTCGAGTGCATACCATATGATAGCGCACATTGTAATGATACCAACCCTAGTAAGCTTAAACTTGGGCTTTCTGCGATATAGTCTTGGTATTGAGATAAGTATTGGGCTAGTATCATCTGGTACTAATGATGGCTCCTGGGCGGACTTCGTGCCGTGTACGGCTCTGGGGGGAGGTAGTGTGTCGTCTTTGCTACTATTATTGGTGACCTTGTCTTCAAGGCGTTCGATGCCCTTCTTGGCAGAGCGAATGCCAAGTAGTCCTGTCTGAAGTGATTTGCTCATTCTATCGTATGCCTCGAGTTCTCGTTCGCGGTCCGACATCTCAGAGAATTTTACATCGAGGTCACCCTCAACCTTGAGGACGGAATCATTAACCATCTGTTTAAGTTCCAGATCATCAACCTCATGGTCAGCGAGAATCGAATCAAGATTCTCCAGCGTTGAGTCATCGATGTTATTAGCTCGTAGAATTGCAATAATATCTTCTCTAACAGTAGGTGGCCGAGCTGTATTAATCAAGGGCCGTCGTCGCCTTGACGAAGACCTAGAACGTCGAGAGGTCATTGGTACCGAAGATGATCTTGACCCTAATCGTTTTAAAGATCGTGCCCGACCTATAGCGCCTGTCTTGACGATGGGTTTCGTGGGGGACAGACCAGAAGTTGGGCCTCCGGCCGGCAAGACTTTCGGTGCGATGAGGTTTTCGCCTGCCTTGACAGGTTCCTCCTCTCTGCTTACCCTCGCCGTGGCCGGTGTCTCCACATATGCACCAGTAACTCGGGGGGTTGGTTGCGTTAATGGGTCTATTTTGGGAGGCCGTGGGGTTTCCTCATCTTTAGGTTCAGATACAACAGGTGATGGGGCTCTAATAGAACCCTTCTCAGAGTAATTATCCAAGGGAGCAAAAAGATTGAGCTCGGCCGCAATCCGATCGGTAGGGTCAACTTCGGAGGCGGGTTTACTTGCCTGCTTTCCTCCAAGGGAGTCACTCGAGGGTATTCTCTTCAAATCAGCGAACCCTACAGTAGGTCTGTCCCTGGAGTTCCTAGCCTCCGGATTTTGAGCCCGTTCGTCTTCTCGGCGAATAGGTGAGCGGTTGAGGTGGTGTGTCCTAGAAATATCCTTAATGTCGGCGTTTTCAATGGTCGGAGTATCTTTGTGTTGTTCTGTTCCCTTTGGGTTCTCTCTAGGGCTTGAACTAGTCGCTCGAGCAAGACGGCGAAGCAAGTCATGTGAATCGTTTCTGGATACGGTCCCACGTTTGCTGTCATTCTCCTGGCTTCCATGCTGATTGCGAACACCAAGCGTCCTATCGCTTGAGTTCTTGAAAACCACAATCGGAGTGCCACGGATCGGCTCGCCTTGCGACAATTCCAGGTTAGAGCTAGGGTTGAGTGCATTATATCGTTCAGTATCGGAATGTGTTGATCTTCCTTCAGAGGGCTTCATTAATGGGTCCTTGAGTGGTTCAGGTGATTCAGACCGAGGCTCTGAATTCCTGATTCTGATCTCGTCGAGACGGCTCGAGGCTACAGCCCGCTTAGATAAAGCCTCCATTTCTCGAGCTCTAATCTCATCTAGTCGGTGATTCATCCGTTTAACGGTCGGTGTATCTTCAGGGAAAGTCGTTCTCGCTGCTTCGACCTCCCTCTGGTAAATCTGGCTTAGTCTACCATTACCCCGACGAGACATTGGCGTACTTGTTGACTGGTGTGAATCCAAACTCGGCTTTGTTGTTGTAACACGAGGGCTCTCCGAGAACTGTAGATCTCCAGCCGTAAAATCAGCATCGAGATGCCAGTTCAGGCTCTTTTCAGGTGACATGGCAGTCGGCTGAAAGTCAGGAGAAGGCTGATCGTCACTAGCATACTCATACTCGATTGAAGGCACGGGTATATCAGCAGAAACTCTACGCGAAGAAACAACAGTGGCCGGCAACTTCTTTGTTAAAGGCTCGGCCCCTTCAACCTCTCCCTGACCCCCTGCGTTGGTGTCCCGAACATCTAGTATTTGGCGTTCAGGTTTACCACCCAGGCTCTTATAACTAGTGCTCCCGCCCGAAATGGCCCCCGTTTCCGAAACCCCGGATCCAACGCGATTCTTAGTAAATAACCCGTTTAAAGGACCATCGCCACTAGTCAGCTGATGGCTACGATCGAAACGCTCGAGCTGCGCTTTAAGACCACTACTTTTCGTTCCCACGCTAGTTTTAGACGGAATATTGCTTTTGAACTCGCGGCGGGAGGACCGAGGGGCCGGACTAGGGGAACCATCGATACCTCGAAACCCGTCCAACTCAGCATTTGCCATGTAGAAGGCTTGTTGTAGGTCCATCGTATTGTCGGAGTCGCTCTTCTCTTCTGCAGCCGCCTGTTCTTGCGCGCGCTTAAACGCCGCCTTTAAATCCATCGGCTGGCGCATAGGGGAAGACTGGTTGGCGGAAGGGTCGGCAGCGCGATCTTGAATCTTCGGGATATCTCGAGAGTAGCTGGGGGTATTCGAACTGATAGTCGCCGGGCGTGGGATGCGAGTGTTTCGCGAATATCGAGAGGTACTCGAAATAGAGGTGCCTCGATCTATTCTGACGCTTGGGCTCGGGCTCGGGCTCAGGCTTGGAGTTGTAGGACGATATTGGATAAAGGAGTTGGAGTGACGGTGACTGTGGACTTGATCGTGTATTGGTCTAGTTACGCCCCCTTCCGCGTCAGACGTAATGCTATTCTCTTTAGATTCGGGGTTTCCCGAGCTCTTTCTCGTAAAGCGGCGGTTTCCAGAAGGCTGCGTGTTGTTTTTTTGGCCGTTTGGTTTCGTGGTAAGAACGCCCCCAGTCGCAGGCGGAATGCGATCCATCGTCTCGTTATGGAAACTATGCTTGACTATAGCAAGTGCTACTTCGTGATGAGGCGGTTGCGACAGATCAGGCGGTGGTTATGTTGAAGGACATTATCCTACGAGACAAAGGATACATGCTGCGCGCAAGAAACAGTCATGGACCACCCACAATGACGGCGAGAACAAATGATGACCCACGCCCAAGATTCACGGGTAGAAGTAGTGTTTAATATGGGATGATATGAAATAGAAACGGGTTGCGACGATTGAGCTAGTAGGGTGAAGTGGCGAGAATTGTGGAAAAAGCGGTGATGGATAGAAAACGAAGGGTGCTTGTATTTGGATGTGGTAAAACAACGAGATCTAACGAGTGCTTGTCGCGATGCAGTTACCTAGGCATAAGTTATAAGCTACCTCTTACAGTACATACGTAGCTTCGCGGTTCATGTTGTTCTTGGTCTGTTTTTATTGGGTACAACGCGTTGGGTCTAGACTAAATCAATTAGCTAGGCCAGATTAGGCAGGGGAGCACAGCGGGGTGGTTGTTAGCCTTTGATAGCTGTGTACTGTAGAATACCTACCAAAGCTATGTATGTAGGACTGGTATAACCACAAGAAAATTAGATACAGGATAAATTACCTACCTACCTACCTAATGAATTATGCTGTATAGAATCCAGCAGTATCAATATGATTCTATAAGTAAATCAGAGAAAAGGCGAGGGTCTGGTAGGTGTCACGCACTCTCTAGTTCTATTGTTTGCGTCTTTCTTCCTCTTCCTCCTTTACTTTGACAAAGACTTCCATGAAATCGTTAGCATCCTGAGCACCCTCAAGTCGATAATGGCCTTGAATAAAGTAACACGGGACCCCGGCACCCGCTACTTTCTCACGAAACACCGTTGCTTCTTCGTTGACGTTATCAACCGCGGCGTTGGAGCTCAGCCATTGGGCCACCTCAATCTTCTCCAAACCCACTTCCAGTGCAATTTGGCCCAGTACATCAAGGGACGAGATATCTCTCTCTCGCTCATGGTATGCCTCTAGAATCTTCTCGACGAGAATGTTCGTCGTCGTCTCGGACGATTTGCTCCGGCTGAAGTGAACCAGGCGATGCGCATCCCGCGTATGAGGCCCAATCAACCCTCCATGTTTGAAGTGAATTCCCACGGCACGCCCAGCTTGTTCCACTCGCCTCGTGGCAGCAGCCTTCTTTTCTTCACTCCAGTCCGCCAACCGAGTCTTGGCGAGCTCGCTCTTGTCGACACTATGGCCCAATGTATTGTAGTCTAGATAATATGGCCGCCAGTTGATGCGGAAAACATCATGTTTTCCTCCCGGGTAGACTTTCTGATATAGAGCGATAGCGCTCTCGACACTTCGCTTGCCGATATAGCACCACTAGGAAGGACCATGTATTGTTAATATCACCGCCAGCTCGTTCCAACTAGCCCTAGGTCAACCAACCGAAACTCGGGAGGTAGTAAGCACATACAGCGCAGACGAAGTCGAAAATAATGTCAATCTCAATGACCACCATTTTAAACGACTGGTTTCATTTAGACATGCCAACCTCGTAGGCCTTGGGAAAATACGGATGGGTTGGTCGAGGCCCTATGCGGTACCCCAACGAGTATTACAGATAGTATCAGGATTGATAAAACATAGGACTTATTTAAGCCCGATGGGTGGGTCAAGTACGCGCAGTAGTGAGACCGGCAGATCTGCAGCGGAGACCACGAGTGGAGAATTACTGACTTATGTAGTAGTCTAGGTATTTCTAGTATAGGTATGTTAGACTTAACTCTAGTGAAGTTTTGTGTAGCGCTAGGTATTTTGTGCGCATCATCGCATAGGTAGGAATCATATGGAATACATACAAAATCTACGCAAAAGCAATCATGAATTGATGGCACTGCACGGCCCATCGACGAATCCCTTTCATACATATAATATGTGCAAGTCGGCTGAATGCGTGGCTTTACATATATGTATATACGAAGACGAGTATACCACTACCTTAGTCCTTAAGCGCAGGTAGCCTGCATTAACCCTTTTTTATAAGACCCATCGACGCCCAATAAATTATAACACCATACCAGCCTCACTACACTAGTATCCATGTCTAATTCGCACTTAAACCCTGGTCTCGATATTCCGCATAGACTAATTAGTAATATGTGTAGCATTACCGGGCATTCTTGCAGCCGCAAACCCATGAATATCGTAGCTCGGAGCCCGGGGTTGTGGTATCAAATTACCCCNGTCTTCGTTCAGCTTACAAATACGGAGAGACAAATGCCACCGCAGACCCTGTGAGAGCATCGTAAACCCTAGCTGAAGTGGTATATTTTTCTGTGCAAGGTTTCCCATTTGCCCAATCCGGGACGGCGATCTTCGTTCTTGTTTGTATGCAGTCTAGATACTTGTATGTAGTCATAGGGGGAGCACCGCCGTACGGCTTTCGGATTTCGTTACTCGGCTATTAAGACAGGTAAGCTCCTCATATAATCCATGTCCGCGGCTCTGTTCAGCCTCACCTAGTTAGTTGTAGTTACATGATGGAGGAGCTCCAGTCGCCAGACAGGGGATAAACCGCAATCACTACTTTTTAGGTAGAGCTATTATAGTAGAAAGGAGTTGGTTCTGAAGAGTTATGATAATTCCGCGAAGACCAAGGATGGTACTGTATCCTAGAGGGGGCTAAAGCAACCCCAGATCCCTAGGCGAGCAGCTAGACGATATCTTTTCACTCAGTAATTATTGCTTCCCCCACATGACGAATGACGAGGAGCCCCATATTCCTGCATACAATAGGGAGCTATACTTGTGCTGATATGTGCTTGGGGATACATGTTTAGCCTTGAGTATACCCAACTTCTCGAGGAGGCATTAGCCCCTGCCATCCAGAAGCATTGCGTATTATAGGTACAATATCATATTCGATCACGAATTCCGGTCTTACGTGGGACTGATGTACAAGTACGGGATGACAGCACCGCCCCGCTTATGCACTATCGCAGCCATCGAGCCAGACTAGTTGGTTGTTGGTGCTGGCACGCAGCCAGGTAGAAACAAACCCACGTAGATGGAGATGATAAGTGTCCGCCCATACGACCTAGGCGGGTAATAATAACCTAGTGGGACACAGAGCGGTACGTCGTAGCTGACAAATGGAATCTTGACCATGTCTAGTCCTATTGACCATAATAAACATTTAAATAGTGGGTGGTGCTGCTCTTAGGTTCTACTCTCTGTCGCTCTAGTTCACGCTAGTCTCGATTACAACATACCTAACCCGTCTCGCAACAACACGTCCTTCAACTCCTCCCCATCTAACCGAAACCACCACCGTAAACTCCAGCACCAATACTAGTACCAAGAACACATCGAATTTCTTCAAGATGGCTCCCTTCGGCAAGATTTACTCGTACCCTAGCAACCCCCGTGTCAATCGGGTAAGATAACAATCAGTCTTCTGCTAGTCACTCTGATGGAACATTCGTCGTCGACTTAGCTCTTTTCCACGGCATCAACTTACTAATTATGTGATGCAGGCGTTGATCATTGCCGATATGAACGGCCTAGAGATCGATATCCCGGCGTTCACAATGCGTGAGACCAACAGGACCCCTGAATTCCTGAGCAAGTTCGCACTCGGGAAAGTCCCGGCCTTTGAGAGCGCCGATGGCTTCTGCGTAACCGAGAGCATTGCTATTGCTACATACATAGCGAAATCCGGCCCGAAAGCCGATCAGCTACTGGGCTCAGGTATGGTATTTTCCGTGGTAAAGAGGCTGGTAGTATAAGGCAGTGCTAAACTCTCACGTTTATAGATGTCAAGACCCAGGCCCTAATTACACAGTGGGCATGCTTCTCCGAGGGCGAATTGTTCAACAATGCGTTTGTTCCAATTGCCATGACAGTTAGTAAGTATTAGCACTCATTGTTGTCTCCCGTAAAAGACCATGTCATGTGGGTTATGACGTTTTCACGGCCAAATGCTGATGCCCTGTGTACTAGTGAAACTCTACACCCCAGACGAAAGGCGGTTCAATGACCACATTGCCGGCTTAGAGCGAGATGTCAAATACCTCGAGGCATCTCTCCAGGGTGGCAAGAAGTTCCTTGTCGGGGATAGGCTAACCATGGCTGATCTGATGGTTACGAGTCTTCTCTACCATTCCTTTAAGTACTTGGTCGATGCCGAGATGCGCAAGGAGCTTCCAAACCTGATCGCCTATATGGAGGCCTTCGCTGCTATCCCGGAGCACAAGAAATACTACGGCGAGCTAGAGATGTGTGAGACAAAGATCACATTTCAAAGTTGAACGGAATTTCGTTGGCACTTGGTGAAGGACAAAAATATAAACGTAACGAGGGTAAGGATTCAAGGTCTCAGTTCTAAAAAAAAAATTGCGTCATATTATAAAATACTGGGATCTTAAACCTTCGAGCATATACATGTGAACTAGCAACTTAACACGCTCTCCAGCTCTAGTAGCTATTAATTAATTCGGGTGGCTCAGTATATTCCAACGCCCTAAGTAAAATATGTTATCTACTACAACCCAAAATAGATGACTCTAATTAATCTTCGTGGTGGCAACAAAAGCAATAGTACCATCGATTGGAAGTTTCTAGAATTCATGCATCCGCTAACTAACTTGAATGTATTTCCTTGTAGCTATTCAGTGTAGTAGAGCATCACGGAGGAACCTGCCAGAGCCAGTATTTGGAGCACATATTAGATATCTGCCATTTCGAGCCCGTGCAGTGGCAAATGATTCTAGGATACAAATAAAAATTCTACCAAATCCTCGAGTTATGCGACTCGCAATATAATGCCATGGTTTTGCATGTAATATTGGACATCCTGGTCAAACCACCCTTGGAGATTGAATAAATAAGCGGCTTATATAGGGTGTACCATGTTTGTTACTACACACGGGTGTAATCTCATACAACAGGTGTTCATGTGTGCACGTTGGCATCGCCCCGGCACAGCATATGACGGTATTACCCATAGTATATACCTCAGGCAGCAGATCTTGATTGCACCTAGGTCCGGTTAGAAGTTCAAGTGGGTTTTTTCTGTCAGTCTTGACTTTGATAAATGCCCATGATCCATACGTTCCAAAATCTGAAGGGTTGCTTGTCTTCCTCTAATTACCTCTTGGAATATAATACTTTTGGAGATAGCTCCCTGGGAATGCCTAGGGTACAGTAGTAGCATAACTGAACCAACTTGATAGCCAAGAATGTAAAGCAAAGCGGAGCCCAAATATGTATTATATGATATACTAGTTTGTGACGGAAAAGCGATGCCGTTAATCCCCAGTCAGGAATTAGCGGTTATATATATGCTGTCACAATTTTACTAAGAAAAGATTTAGCAGTAAGCCAAATAATATTCCCTCATTATCTTAATTCAAATGTACAATACTCCTAACTACAATAATTAGCATTATCATCTCCGTTGGATGGAAACACACCTCTTCTACAAGCCACTTGTGTGGGCCATCCGGTCTTCTTCAAGGCTTTCTCCACAAGCTTTGTCAGCGTGAGGTCGCTCCCTGCACCGTAAAGGTTAACAATTTCTTTTCCTTGGACATGGGTAATAATTACGTTTTATTCAAAAAGGATAATAAATACCTGGAGTGTCGGCTGTAGATCCTGCAATAGGAAGACTCTCCTCTCGGTCGCTAACGCGCGACTTATATTTGGACTGGCTAACTAAGAAATGGTGGTTGCCAGCACAATGATGTGTATATCCAAGCGACAAAGCTACTTTTAACGTTACTTAATCAGCAACACAATCTAGGGAATCCTCAAAAAGGCACCTAGGCTCGAGGTATCGATGCTTTCCCTAGCCTTCGGGGGGAGGGGGGGTGTAAATGTCGCGATATTACCGCCAGGGATGAGATGTTCATCCCTGCGAGGGTTGAACGGGCGCTGGTAGTCCCACCAGTCGCAGGGCTTCTCGCTAGATGCAAAGGCCGTCATATTCGTCTTGCCCACGATGCACGCCCCGAGGCCAATGAGGGTTTTGACATAATCGGCAGTCTTCCGGCCAGGCCCGTAGATAGCGAGGGATGACCTGCATCCCGTGGAACATCGGACACCCTCAAGCCGGAAGTTGTCTTTGATGGTAGTGAAGGCCTGTCAGGGGCTTCTTGTCTTTGCACCCCAATCTGTATAATAAGGCGACCTGAGAATGGGGAGTATAGCGGTTTGGAAGGACGAGAGGTGGTCTAAATACATCTTCTACGCCCAGCAAATGTCACAACTGCATAAAGAGTAAGTCCAACTGGGAATGAGACCCTATGAATGCGCCCTGGGTCGTGTAGATGATGTTAAGCGGCCATAACATGCCTTGCAGAGGTTGAGTTCCTGCCAGTCCCGACCGAAGCTTGTTCGAGCCCTCTAGCGATCTTCCGTGAACAATGAGGACTTTGGAGAGGGAATTGGAAATTGATAACATCATCCAGTTCCTGAAATCGCGCCACGTGTAGCAGAATCTGGTCTGATACGAGGCTGGTGTTAGTGTCTGAGACTAGGAGAGCCGGTCTGATGATATTAGGTGGGTTAGTGAAGCACAATGTTTTAACTTGGTGCCTATTTATTCGATGATATCAGCAACTAGAGAATTTTAAGTAGATGAAGCTAGCAAATCATCCTTGTTACTATAAGAGCACGTATATTTCCACCGAGGGCCGCAAATTGAGGGTGTATGATGAAGAGGTGTTTTGTAACCTCGCTATTATGGGAAGTTTATTCCGAAAAAGGGCGCTCAACACCTTCCGGAGAACCAACTATTTTTTGGTACAATGACAAGTTTAAACACATACTGTTGTTCCTTGCGAAGATGATAGATTGGAATGGCACGTGGAAGAGAGCATTAAACAATGGTAGTCTAAGGTGGTTTATTGTGGACAGGGATAGAGTTCAATGACCTGTCAACTGTAATCCTTCTTGTCTTTAAGCATGACTAAGAAGTTAGCCATCTTTCCAACTACCATTGTTTTTTTCTCTCCAAAAATACAAAAATATTNCAGAGTGTTCTATAATATTATAAAGATTATAATCACTCATTTGGACCAAATCCTATGTGTAGAGGTCGCACAAGGTACAAATGCTTAACACTAGTATGCAATCTGCTCGCTTAGCTTAATCTGTAGCCCACACAAGTCCAAGCGAGTAAAGGACTGACATTTTAGCAGAACAAGTATCCTTTGCCCGGTTAGCTCAATCGGTAGAGCGTGAGACTCTTAATCTCAAGGTTGCGGGTGAGTACTAGCATGTTCAATGCCATAATATGACGATATTTACTAATAACAATACAGGTTCGACCCCCGCATTGGGCTCAATTCCTAATGCCTCCCAAGTTAACTGGGAGTAGCAACCATCTTTTTTCTGCTTCTTGATTTTAATTTTTACACTTCTTAGGACTTAAATATCACAAATTAGTTGTAAATGAGTACTCTTGTGTTCTTAATGTTATATTATTTTTATTATTTTTATGCCTGGGTTTTTTTTCTCATACTTTTCTTCCTCATCTTCGGTATAGGTAAGGTAGTAAGTATACATCCGGGCCTGCAGCACAGTGTTTAGCTTAGCTCACCTTCGCCCCTAGTCTAGCTTCGGAAATTTCCACACAACCACCCTAGTCCCTACCTATTCAAATTCCTAGCGCGTTACCGCTGCAAGTCTTCCCACAAAACCTGCCCATCCATTAGTTTATTTCAGACCCGTTCCAACATCAAGCAATGGCAACGTGGCTGAGTGGTTAAAGCGTATGACTAGAAATCATATCCCTTCGGGGTCACAGGTTCGAGTCCTGTCGTTGTCGTCCCAAATCTCGCTTGTTCAGTCAAGTGTTGATTTGAAGGTCTGGTGGTCTAGTGGTATGATTCTCGCTTAGGGTTCACCCTACAGCACTGCTTGCGAGAGGTCCCGGGTTCAATCCCCGGCCAGACCCTTTATTTTGCTCATTTTTGTCCTTGTTTTCGTTATTTTGCTCTCTTTTCAAATTTTCAAGTTGCCATCTCGCCTAAACCCGTGATGACAAGCGCTACATATATAGCCAGGATTCCCTAGCGATTCGTAAACACTTTCTCCATATCCTCTTTATCATTTCAAATTGTTTTAGAGCTGTCTCTGATACATACTATACATACGTAAATGTCCCTTACCTATGAATTTAAAGGGAGGCCGGTTATCGAACCAGGCTTAATAGGACCTCGATATGAAGTGGGATGAATAGTCAATGTAGCCTAGATGATGATTTGTCTGGAGCAGACATGGAAATCAGCCAACATAATCCTTGTATTAATAAGTCTTCATCCGCACACTAGAAAGCTATAGGGTGCTTGCATATATACGGTGTACGATGATTTAGTATCATTAGTGGCGTGAAATTTGGGAAATGTGCTCATAGTCTGTAAGTTGTAGAGACATTTTGCATTATGTTAGATTGACTCAAGTTGCTCTCATTTTGACTTATCGAGTTGAAGCTGGTATCTTATGAGGCGATTCTATCAAGAACCAAAATCATAGCGAATTAGGCAAGGCATATTCCAGTCTTGGATGGAAAGTTCATTCAACTCTCGAGAGGCGCTGTTATTGATTTTTCTTTTTTTTTGTATTTTTATTCTCATTCTCTAGTAATTTTATATCAGTGAGCCATGAGCTTGTTGGATTGAAAGATCATTTATGTGTGAATTGTTTAGAGAGGGCTTTCACACGTGCATATAAGTATACGTATGTATGTATGGATATACCACGGACGGATGGTGGGGACTTTTTAGCTTTTCCGATAGAGCAACAACTGTGCTGACGTTGCGCCCTTCAATGACAGATGCAACCCCCGGTCCCGGCAAAACAAGCATATTTGATGAAATCTTATTGAGCTCTTGAAATGATCCTAAAAGACCAGAAACTTATTTGTGTTCGAGGTTCTGTGTACCTAATTTAGTACTCAAGGAGCCTCACCATGGTCCAACCACAGACTCATTGGGTTATTGTTGCATTCGAGACTTTCTTCTGTCCGCTACCCGACTTTACTCTCCCAGCACCTCATACCTGCGAATTTCGGAACTACGAAAGAACGAGACCAGATCAAATAGCAGAGAGAATTCATGATGCCGATATTGTGATTATGTCAGTCTTACCATTGTCGGTGGAGGTTTTAAGTGTAGAGGTAGCCCCACGCCTAAAGAGTATGTTGCCCCAAGTTCTGCGCACTCATGGATGAGTTTGAAGTATGTGGCGTGCACTGACTGCATATCTTCCATAGTGGTATCTGTCATTGCTTCCGGCACAGACCCGGTGGACTTGGCGGCGTGCCGGGCCCGGGGAATAGTAGTGAGTAACACTCCGCATTGCAACGTCACCACGGTGACTGAGCATGTACTCGCGCTATATTTCGCCACGCGTCGCTCTCTCATGCTCACGCATGCCCTCACACGGGCCGGCGACTGGGCCAACAAGGGGTCGCAGCAGAGCACTATGGACAGTCCCGACGGTAGGCCGCCTCGGACGTGTTCTGACGAGCTTGTTGGCATTATCGGCTACGGCGCAATTGGAAGGAATGTCGAAGCAAAGATGAGGTTGCTGGGCATGAAGACCATCGTCGCCGGGCGTAAAGGTGCCACAACGCCCGCCGAAGACCGTGTTGCGTTCGAGACAGTCATCCGCGACTGCTCGGTCTTGATAGTCTGCCTCCCACGCTCACCAGAGACGCTCAATCTTATCTCCGAAGCCGAGCTCAATCAGATGAAGCCCCACGGGCTACTAATTAACGTATCGCGAGGCGGCATTGTAGACGAGAAAGCCCTCGTCTCTGCCCTCAAGCAGGGGAAGATCGCTGGAGCGGGCACCGACGTGTATGTCCAGGAGCCCGCGCAGCCGGCTAACAGCGTTTTGCTCGGCAAAGATACGGCGGATCTCAACTTGGTGACAACACCGCATGTGGCTTGGTACGCAGAAGAAACCTTTGATAACTATAATCGGGCCTGTAGAACAAACATCGGGGACTTTGTGACGACTTCGAAGCCCAAGTATCAAGTTTGTTAGGGCCCCGGATGCTAGAGGATAAAGGGATAAAGGAATGGGTGAATGGATGAATGAAAAAAAGACCGCGTATAACACCTAGAGTAGAACTTGGTTACTTTTTCGATATGCTAATGGCTACAATGAGATTTCGGTGCTAGGAGCATGGATTGAAGTTGGTGCCTTGACGCAATTGCTTATAAACAGTGTCTAAAAGATCCATATTATATTAATCTTAGGTCCCCTTACCTATTAAGCAACAATGTTGGGTTTGACTGTATTCATGAAGCAATTAATAATCCTACCTATAACGCTATCCCTATCACCCTTCAAAAATATTATATAACGACTGCATGAATGAGTTATGTCTACGAAACCATCAACAGTTAGGAGAACACTGCTGCTGTTATGACTGAGCGATCTGTCTCGACGACTCTCTCGATCATGTACAGAATACAGCATAATCGATCGGGCTATAAGCTCCGCTATTTGGTCTGCCCTTAGGATAAAATTAGATTCTGTCGTCATTATGAGATGACCCTAGGCTTATGGAAACCAATCAAATCGTGGGGTTTCGGACGAGTAGTCCTAAAACGGCAATGAACAACACTAAGTATCGGAAAACAATCCCTTGCCAGTCTGGGGTAGACTTCATTGCCTAACATAGATTGGCGGTGCCAACTTCATGTTAGATGAGAATGAATTCGTCTAGGTATTGGATAAGTAAGGCGTAGTGAGTGATGTATTTGGGCTAGGGTCAGGTGCATATAGAATACCCTGTCGTAAGGGTTTGTTGAAAGCATTGCCGCCATCTAAAGACCAATTAGAATCATCCTGAGTGGTCGGTACCTAGCTATAGTTCGACTATTAATGTGCGTAGTTGGTGGGTGCCATGATACTACAGCAAGGTGGCGATTGTCAATAACTGGCAAGAACCTGAAGCCCCTGTAGCGTGTTAGAGGCCTTAAAGGCTGACATCATGGCCCCGATTCATAAGTTACCTCTCGCACACGCCTACAGCGCAAAGCGCAAAAACTTGAATAAATGATTGTCAACTGTCTGGTTAAATTCACATATTAACTAACCACACCATCGCGCTATGACGTCCCCTCGAGCGCAACATAATACTTTAGACCCGGGCGAACCGCGCTCAAGTCCCGAGCGGCCGCGTTTCAATTCCCAAGTCACCTCGCACAGATTAGAAGAAGGCTCGAAATTCGTGGCATCTCTCATGAGCGGCAAAATCAGGAAAGGCAGGAAGTCTGTGTTCCGAGAAATCGGGCTAGACGACGATGATGGCGATGGGCGCATGGCTGGACATTCAGCTAGCGGGCCGTGTTTCGAAGACAAACAGATCAGTGAGCCTACAAGACGGCGGTCAACGTCTACTCCTCTGACGGATAAGCGCAAACGTCCCGTGGATGGTGAACCTGCACAAAAGAAGTCTCGGTGGCTTTCGAGGTTGATTGCAGAAAATCGGCCGAAAATTAGACCTGCTGCTACTTCTCCACCCTCCTCGATATTGGGTATGCATAGGGTCACCTTAATCGCCTTACTAATTGCGGCGCTGCTTCCTGCTATACGCTATAATAATGGTCATCAGATTGTGGAAGTGAACGGGGCAGAGGCCGGTGTGATTCCAGAACCTATAGTTGGATTCGAGCTG
>JAPESX010000486.1:0-17686 GCA_029590615.1 Nemania bipapillata | reverse complement strand
CAATGCACGACCTAGCAGCACAAGAGCTGCCGGTGCCGGTGGCAGCAGCAGCACTATGCTGAGTACGTGGAATAGGGGTATCTAGGCATGATGACAGAAGCAGGGGCTGACATGTGTTCAGGACTCTACACCGATGAATCTCCTGGATTGAAGGTGGATCCCGTCGTCGTCTTGGTTTTATCTCTAGTCTTCATCTTCAGTGTTGTCGCCTTACACAGTATGTCGCTACCACGCAACCCAGTCCTAATTGATGAAACAATAATAGGGGCTAATCATTTATTTTTGTAGTCATTGCCAAGAATTTACTAGGAAATTTTCTAGCTAGACGAATTCGGAAAAATACGATGGCATTGCGAACAATCACCGTACCAAACAAACAGTCTTGTGTATTTGTTAGGGATGGCGCGGCGGTTTGGTCCGTCCGAATACCTGCGACTCCCAATATGATAACACTAAAACCGAAGAGAAAGGATGAGAGGAAAACATCAGCATCGGCACTAATGCTATAAATGAAGGATACGCTTAGTTAGGCACCAAAAGCTGGGCGATTTGGGTTGTCATTAATTGTACCATATAACGGACCATACAGGCTCATGCAAAAAATTTCAATTGTACCTCATTCTCGGCATTCGCGCAACATACGTGATACGACAACCAAAGTATTCATTAGAGCGCTTCTTACACCAACGACTATTAACCGCGGAGAATTCCTAGACCAGGATTCAATAGTAGTTACTCAAGAAAAATGAACATGGTCTTGCTCTACTTCTAGTGTCTCTATATGATGAATGATTATATAGGTCACAACAGGCCATACTGTAGAGCATAGCATAGTCCAGGGCTTTCATAAAATTAGATGGCGACGGCCTTCAATAAAGGAGCTAGTCATGTTATTAAGATATTCGAAATACGCTTCAACAGTCTTCATGGTTCAAGTCAATGAGACGCTTTAGAGCGCGACGAAAAGGATGGTGTTTGAATCGTGTTCTAGAGAAAGGTAGTTGGTTTAAATACCATATATAGACGAACTATTGTAGATAATATAGCTGACTTAGGTCGACCACAAATATCAACTTGATAAGTAGCTTTAACTACCTACTGAGGCAGATTTGAATGTAGGTCGATACATGTATTCTGTAATATCCTGGGAAGGTCAGAATGTACGTAGGTAACCTTAGGCAGTAGATTAAGCGACAGCCGCGAGTGTCCACTTACTAGTACTCATTAGGAGTTACTTATGCTAGCTACAGAGATACCTATTCATCTGCTAGACTTCTTACAGAATGCAATATTAATCTACCTACCTCTAGGTACCTAGCTAGCATATTTATGTACTTATTTTCCTACAAGCTACACCCATGTTCCAAATTCCATACATATATATGGAGATGGTAGGTACGTCCATACCTCTCAATCTAATTTTCCATCACTTTAGATCATATCAACTTTCTCGCGAATCTTCTAATATCTCAGTCAAGGCGAGCATTCATACTGATAGATTGTAGGTGCTACGACTTCTAACGGCTCCTAGTATCAATACACATACTTGTACTTATAAATACCTACAGTAGGTACCTACATACATGTATGTTATGTATGTAGGTATCCACATAGATGTACGCCAGGAGGGTGCTATCGGAGTAATCGGGCTTTTTTAGTGCTATGTGCAGCACCTCCAATCACTCGCCGCCGCTGTCTCTCCACATAGTTTTCTTGGCACATCCCATCCATGAATCCAAGTCAGTTCCTTTCCATCACCTCAACACGCATCTCCATCGTGAAACGCGAAACTGTCGTCACTAGTTGCGCTTTCGCCAACGAACTTCGATGGAGGTGCACTGTACCTCGTCGCTCACCACTATATAAATAATCTTCCGGGCTCGTCCATCAAATCAACAGCACCGCGTCACATTACAGAAGACCTAGATACTACACACTACCACTACCGCTACCGCTGCTGGTCGCAACTCTCGTCCCCTTCTGCGATGCGAGAATCATTCCATACCCTCGTGTGAACGAGCCCCCGAGGATCTGACACCTCTCAAGTCGATATCATCTAACAATCCACCCTCTCCTCTCGCTACTACATCGGGGTTCGTGTATTCCATAATCACCATGGATGGTCCTTTGCAACCCGCCCCGGCTGGCGCCCCCAGCACTCTTAACGGCATCCAAGATATCCCGAGCCCTGTCATTAAGCAGGAAGCCATGGAGGACCATAATACCTCGTCATTTGAAGATATCGACTGGGCCGAGCAGGAACGGAAAGACGAGGAGGATATGAAGATGATGTTTAATGATGACCCGCGAGGCTCGCAAGCGAACGGTCTCGACCTACACACATTCGGCGACAAGGTTATAGATCAGACGGACAAGGCCGATGATGCCATCGATTTCGAGGACATGAGCGACGATGACCTCGCCAGTGATACCAGATCCATGGATGGCCTCCGTGACACCGGCCCCTCACAACCCCCAGGACTGATAGAGGACGAGGGCATGAGCCATGACACCGATCACCTAGACGATCTATTCGGTGGCGGTCCCGAAGGTGACAACGACTATATGCCATCATCTCCCCCACCCGAAGAGACGGCTACTGCCGATGTGACCACCAACGCCGCTACTTCCATAGCCCCTACGGCCGCTCCTGAAAAGCCGCAGAACGAACAAGTCGAGGCAGAGAATGAGAATGAGAATGACCATGATGGCGAGGTCGACGTGGTGCGCGAGGTGACGGATGAGGATTGGCAAAATATGACGTTCGAGGAGCGCTGGAGACTCAACTTCCCTCAGTACAGCGTATCCATCGACAAGTGGATTGGCCAGACTGATGAGGGAATGCGGAAGCCCCTGCAGAGCACTGAAGATCTACTACGCGAGAAGTTCCCCCATTTCGCCGAGCACAAGATTCTACACTTCAATAAACTACTTCCCGAGTGGCCCGCGGAGTTTCAGTACAAGGAGCCCGCGAATAAGGACAGAGACCCTCCCGAATTTGTGCCTACCAAACTAGAACTAGAGCTTGATGCCGATTGTTCCAAGCTCTTCCGCATCCCTGATAACGTCCTGAGCATAGCTAACCAGCGCAACACATACCACGACGCGGATGACTGGGCTAGTCGTTTCGGCGGCGCCGTTCTCGACACCGACGACGGCTTGTCCGAATCAGATGATGAAGAGCTTGTAGGAGGCTTTAGTCTTGATGAGATATCAACAATATGCCAGGACTGGTGCTCTCTCGCTGACCGACAGCCACAGCACAAGGCAGATGCGACAGCTATACGGGGTGCCGATGACGACGATGAAATGGACGATTGGGACCGGGAGTTTCTACAGTCGCAACCTAAGGCGAAGCGACCAAAGTACGAGCCTGGCCTTCCCGACATATCGTCTTATGAGACTTGGGGTATCGACGATTTTGAGGCGTGCACGCGGCGGTCTAGCAAACGCGTTCGTCTCGACCCGAGTGACCCATATATCCTTCTTGAAGATGTGCAGTCGGCCCGACCCTCCAAGCGTCAGAAGTTGGAGGAGAAGACCAAACGAATGGCCAGCGGTCAACTCCGGAGGGATGTCATGCGTCATTTCAATATCTCCAACGACGATGCCTATGACGCGTTGAAGAACAATCACAAGAGCAAGGTCCGAGCTACGCTATCTAGCGTCGGTGTTGAACACAGTCTGCCGGCCCTTAAGCTATCATTCCCCTTCTACCGTACCAAGTTAGATGGGCAGCCTTGGGAGTTCCATCGGAGAAAGTTCGACGTGGACAGGATTGCAAAACACACTGTCAGCGTTCGAAAACCCGGCAAGGTGAGGAGAAAGGACATCAAAGGCCGAAGCATTCAGGAGATCTTCAAGACCACAAAGGATCTCAGCCTCAACGATAATTCTACTGCCGTCCTCTTTGAATATAGCGAGCAGTTCCCGACTGTGTTATCGAATTTCGGCATGGGTATCCGAGTTATTAACTACTATCGTCGTAAGGAACGGGGCGACGACGAAAAGATACCTAAGCTTGATATTGGCGAGACCCATCCCCTCCTCCCCGAAGATAGGTCACCGTTCAGCATCTTTGGTACTGTTGATCCCGGCGAAACCGTTCCCACTCTCCACAACGAGATGTACCGCGCGCCTATCTTCAAACATGAGCCGCGGCCAAACGATTTTCTTCTAGGGTATACTACGAACTCTTCAGAGGGACCTAGGTGGTTCCTCCGTAATATCGATCATGTATACACGGTTGGTCAGGCATTCCCTTCGATGGAAGTCCNTGGACCCCATGCCAGGAAAGTTACGAACACGTCAAAGAATAGGCTCAAGATGATTGCGTTTCGAATGATGAAGCAGAAAGAGACGTTGGATGTCTCCCTAAAAGAGATTACGCCACATGTCTTCGAAAAAGAGGATCCACAAAATAGACAGAAGTTGAAGGAATTCCTCGATTACAGTAAAGAAACGAAAACATGGCATCTCAAGGAGAACGAGGTTATGATGGACGAGGCCGCTATTCGTGCTATGATCAAACCCGAGGACGTATGCTTAGTCGAAGCCATGCAGGTTGGTCAGCAGCTGATGGAAAATGCCGGCTTCGATCCCAAAGACAAGGAAGACAACGAAGATGGCGTGGATGAGCCCCTCGTCGTCCAGTTAGCACCATGGCGGATCTCCAAGAACTTCCTTGATGCTAGTGCCGGTAAGGCGATGGTCGCACTACATGGCGAGGGTGACCCGACGGGTCATGGCTTAGGATTCAGCTTTATTAAGACGTCTATGAAGGGCGGCTATATCAATGCTGTACAAGGGCCACTAGCCACATCAGCAGATGCTATTGAGCGCGAACGCAAGGCGAACGGAGGACATTCATACAATGTCAAGAAACAGCAGGACATGTACAACGCCGCCATCCGTGACATCTGGGAGAGACAAAAGACGACACTCAGCAACAGCACTACGCACGAGGATGCCGACGTCTTAGACACGTCTAACGAAGACGACCGCTTCAACCACAGACATGCCGATGCTACACCCGCTCCTGTAGATGATGGACGAAGCCAATTCAGCCGTTTCAGTGCAGCCAGTCGCAACGGCAAACGTAAGCTAAGGATCACGAGAAAGAAGAGAAACAGTGCCGGCGAGATGACGACGGAGACAGTCGTTCTAGAAGACCCTCTTGTCATCCGAAACTATATGAAACAGAGATCCGTCCTCACGGCAAAAGACAGAGAGTAAGTCAAGACGTGTGCTGACAGAGCAGAGAGCCAATGGAACTACGAGCTAATCACATACGGGCAGTGTATACAGCATTATACCAACCGCGGATGCCGATGATAACCGCGATAAAGTCAAACTGTAAGTTATTCTCTCGCTTCGTCTATCTCGCGATACCGATATGAACCGATCGTACTGACATAATATAGTGTCGAGAAAGAATTGTCACGCCTGCTCAAAAATCAAGATCGACGTCAAGTGCGCGAGAAGCAAGGCAAGGGCAAGAAGAAGAACGCGAACGCGAGCGCGAATGGAAACGCGAATGCTGCAGCATCTCCCGACGCTTCCGGCGATAAGACGTTAGGGGGCACGACCCGGAAATGCGCGAACTGTGGGCAAGTAGGACATATCAAAACCAACAAAAGGTACTGGCATCACTGTCACTTCGTTCTTAGCTCCTAGAGCCTTGATCCCCCTATTCCCAGCCCTGGACGCTGAAGCCGTTGACGAGATGTCGACATCTGACGTACCGGTCCCGGTCCCGTCATAGTGAGAGGAACACTTGACACCCTCACTGCTCAAGTCGAGCCTGGTCCCCTTCTATTTCTTATTATTCCTATCATACTAGAGCCAGTCAGCCGGTTGGACCCATCCATTTGTCAACCAACCTGGTACAAATGATGAATAGCTCATTACTTTCCTTCACTTCTCTCCTATCCCCATTTCCCCCCCCCCCCCNTTACATCATCACTTGTCCCATACGTCAGGGCTATGCTAACATGATGACAACCCGAATAGTAAATGTCCGCTTCTCAACGGTACTATAACGGCAACTAATCAAGGCGGGGATCACGGAGGGTTCGGATCATTCAGCGCATGAGTTATTGGTTTTTCTTTCCTATGGTTTGAGGCAGCCCAAGATCTCACGAGCATGCACAGGGGAAATGGAAGGAAATAGGGCAGACAAGGACAACAGACAAGGACAAAAGAAGGAGCAGGGACGGAAGAACCGATGCTGTGTCGGTATACACGAGTGTCAGTACCGTATGCAGGAGGAACCAAGTCATACATGCATACGTAGCATAGCCTTTGGAGCGGCTTTCGCCTGTTTGTGTATCTGTTTAATTTGGCGGACAGAACCAAGCAAATGGGAAGATGGAGAGGAAGAGAAAGTTGAATGAAATGTTCCAGTTTTGCTGTGCCAACCTGTGCCTGTCTCTGTCTGTATGTATGTCAGATCTACAATTGGAACCACAGGATGGCTTTGCTATACCACGTTCTCTTTTCTTTTCTGTTTTCTTTTCTTTTTCTTTTCTTTTTCTCGTTTCGTCTCTCTACCGTTTTATCACTCTCCCTGTCTATACATATACATGTACATGTATTTGTATGGCGTAGGAAAGTAGCGTACGTACATGTATATGCTGTATGTGGACAAAGCAGATATACGGACGGGGATGGATGGATGTGTATCCCGGATAGCGCAAAACACACCACATCATACCCGCCGAGCCCAGTCCCATCCCCTTGTTTTTTTTGGACTCTTCCAAAGTTCCAGAAATTCCAGAAGTATTCTATTGCATGGAATATTTGCCGAACCCTTGCACGCACGTGGGTTGAGTGGAACAGGCAGTGTCTGTCTGTAAGATGGGATGGACCATGTGTGTGTATGCGTGCGTGTTCGTGTGCGTGTGCGTGTGTGTTCGAACGGACCCGTAAGCAAGGGGGGCTCACTCTGGAGGCGCTTACTTTGCATACGTACATACAGACATACAGACATACAGACATACAGGTCGATGGCTGTGTTGCTTGTATTTTTTGTATCCGTCGCCTATCTATGCGTGTACTCAACAGGGTGCATGACTATGGCGCATGTGTACCACTGGTTCGGGTACCACTACTAGGTAGTATGATACGGAGTACCGCGGCGGGGGGAAGTATGGAAAGGAGGGTATGTATATGTGCTTGTGTCTATGTCTACCTACCTATGGTTTATGTCTACTGTATATGTATGTATGCCATTATAGATCTACTCATCTACTCACCTGCTCATATGTCTATGGCTATCCATCTACCATACTCAAGACTATCTAGAATATTGCCTATGCCCATCCATTATCCATGCCTTGGTTAGTAGGTATGTAAGTGAGTAGCCACGCGAATAACAGGGNAGGGGATACCAGAATAACCCCCCNTTCTACCCTCCTTCTTCCCCCTGCTGCCTGTCTGGGTAACTATGGGAATAATAATATTGACCCAATGACGAAACGAAGAAAAGAACAAGAGGTGTAGGAAAGCTCAAAAATCTGTATTTCTATTCTTAGAAAAGTGATGCACGATGACATGCATCCCATGTGTCTGTGTTCGCTTCGTTAAGATAGGCATAGGCCATGTCGGTCAAAACGTGGGAAGAGCGCGGACAATTTTGACCTACCTAGGTGACCTAGTAAACAAGCTAAGGTAGGTACCAGAAGCTCACTGCATGTACGTGCTATATACAGTATATAGGTAGGTAGGTAGGTAGGTAGGTAGGTAGGTGTGCGCATATGTACAAGAACAGCGGATAGAAGGCGGGGAGCAGGTAGGTAAGGGGCGGTACAGAAGTAGGTATACGTAGATAGAAATATACCTAGAAATATACATAAACATAAAACATACATGGCACAGAAAATGAATATTCAGTCATCACGGACAAAATCAAGATGCCTACCTAGTTCTAATCCTTCTCTACGTACTTCTTCTATACATTTGTCCGCATGTGCATGCGCATGTCGGTGTGCATGGGTATACAGAATATATACTAGGTATATGTAGGTATGTATGTAGTGTGAGGGCTTGTATAGAAGCATAATGCGTGCATCTATATTCTATACACGTGCAGATACCTAGCAGAGCGGCATAATATCTAGATGACTAGACTACTTGATGTCCTCACTTACTATACTTACATCCGCATACGTATGTATTTTCAAGAAGCTGATTTCTATGTGAAGCGTATGAGTGAGGCACGGAGCATCTAGTAGGCAGTGTACAAGAACATGTGCAGAAAAGAAAATGAAAAAAAATTCAAGTAAAGCCCAGCTAGGTTCGGTCGCGAGCCATTACCATGGGCGATCGAGTCAATAAATGCCGGGACCGACGAATCTAGCACGGCAACACAAGCAGGAAGCAGCCATGTATCTGACGTTACTATGTACTTACAGCACTACCCATTACAGTAGCTAAGTACCTCCATATGTAGCCTCCACATACATATATCACACGTACGCATACATCTTGGCTCAGTATTTACCAGGTAGGTATGCATACAGTAAAACTTGTCTATGTAGATATGTCGAAAGCGGGAATAGGAGAGCCAAAAAACGGTGAAGAAAAAGAAATCAAAGGGTGACGATGATGCAAGTGTCTACTAGTCGAGCTGGATGGTGGTAATCAAATGCAACCTCACCTTTTTACCGAAGCGCTGGTATTGGACGTGATGAGTCTGGCATCCACTCATTTTTTTTTTGGTTGAGAGACGAACAAGAACCCAGACTCGTCCGAGATTGGGTTAGCGCATTATACAGAAAGGTCACGTAGATGGTGCTATGTATGTATTTAGGTACGTATAGGTCGAGTCAATTAAAGAAAACAGGCAGATAAGTAAGTGGGTGTAAGTAAGTAGGTAAGTAATTGTGAAAATGAGGAGGAATATAAATGGTTTACAGATAGACTGATAGATTGATAGATGGAATCAGTGTAGAGTGAGAATACAGAATAGGCAATGATGGTATACAGTACACTACATACTTACCTATGTACCTACATACCTACCTAATGTCTAGTAACGAGCTTGATCCCCGTCTCTTCTCCATCTTCCCCAATTTTTCCCTTTCTTTCCTTCTTTCCTTACTTCCTTACTTCCTTACTTCCTTTCTCACCTCTTTTTCTCATCGTGAAAGATGACATAAGCTTATACCTCACATATCTATACAGTCTACTCTATACCCAACTCAGCTTCTTGGCTGCCATGACCATTACCATCACCGGCCAACGAAACATGCAGGTTAGAGCTGGTCAATCCCCAGTCTCTACGGTAGTCAGCAGGCGCAGATCTCTGTCACCCTCGCTTTTTCTCTCTCTCTCTCCTTCTCCCTTCTCCCCTTCTCACGTCTCTTCTGTCCCCGGTTAGGTTCTTGTATATCCTGGTCTTCTATCGGAATGCCCGTGAATCCTAAGTCGAGATGCAAGCCATAAGCCCTTGACCACAGCATACATCGCCTAGTTGTCAATGGGATCAAGGTATGCAGAGGTACTAGCGCCGGAGGGGATACCCTGTGACTGGATACATAGTAGGTAGTCATCCGGTCCCTGGCCGGTGTAGAGAATCATATCGGACCCGTCAAGCCGGTGGCTGTGACGAAGGCCAGCTCGTATAAGGCCGTTTTGGCTTGGTGGGTAGGTAGCAGGTAGGTAAGGTAGCAATGTGTTCATTTGGGCAGATGCGATTACTCGAATGCTCTCCGCTTCATGTTCTATCCGCCACCCAACAGCAGGTAAACATGTGCAGTTGGAGCGACGAACCTGCTGGGATGCTGAGAAATGCATCCTGTGACATGCTGTTTGTCATTAGGCAGACAAGTAAAAGATACTTGAACACTAAAATGATGCGGCTAAGATGCAATAAGCTATAGCCATGGCGACGACGATCCGTCGATCCGAGGCGTCCCGGCGGCATTACTCAACGGACCTCACCGAATGTCTGACAGCAGTGGTCGGGAGCGGGTCTACCTATCTAGGCACGCTCTCCCTTGAGCATGTATAGTACTATGACTATGTAGACGGGAAGAGAAGACAGCCGGAGGACCTGGCTGCGACGAATGGGGACAATCCTGTTGTATTCAGATTACTGGGAGTGAGCTTACATTCATCTGTACGCGCGATGCTGCGTGTATGATGAACATTCCTTTGTACCATGAGTTTTCTTGTTTTTTTTGTTTAATAAAAAAAATCAAAAAAATCACCGCCGTATTTTGTTAGGTTAGAGACAGATCGCCTCAACACAAGACATCTGAGTGACAGAATATCTACTTACTGAGTGACATAAGGCTGAGACAAGTACCGTAGGTAACACGAGGTCCATATCATCAATCATCGTCAGTCAATCGTTGCCCTGTTCCCGTTCCAGTCCCTGCCAAGCCATCGTCTTATGTAATTCATCTAAAACATCGAATCAGATGTCAGGGCATCTCTTTTGCACATAGCCCAGGCCTATGTAGATAGACACAAGTCATGTGCAATCAGCTATCAGGATTCGATTTGTCATGTCGAGGGTGAGGTTTGCCCTTCCTCGTGTTAGCTCATAGTTGGTAGGTCGCTTGCTAGATGGAAGGGGAAGCATAAGTACGCCGAGTCTTGGAGTCTACACGTGACAGCGAGGGAGAGGGGATCTTTGGACCGGGATATCACGAGAGACATGGGGGGGNAGGACGGAGGATGCCGTGCAAGGCAATTCGGTTACCTCTCAATTTGTCACAACGCCGGACGGAGAACGCAGTTTGTTGCCGCGTACCTAGTAAGTGTATATAGATGTATATGCATATATGTATAAATGTATATATGTATAAAGAGGGAGAGAGGGAGGGAGAGAAGGAAAGAAGGAGAAAAGGAGAGGGAGAGGGGTAAGAGAGAGTTAGAGAGACAGATGAGAGGAAGACAGAGAGAAAGACGGACAAGGACGAGACACATTTCGTAACCTCGTAGGGTACGATATACGATATACAGTAGAGTCGTAGACCATTCTGTACAGTAGGTACCAGAAAATCCCCCTCCCCGGGCATGGCAGACTCCGGAAACAGAGGAGACTTGGCAGGGCCATCCATCATCATCATTATCTAGGTGTCGTGACAAAGCCTATCTAGATACCTGGTCCTTCATATGTAGGTCATAGATCTCCGGATGGACGCAAGGATCTAGACCGACAAGGGGACAAGTTTCACTGTTGACTTCCCATGTAGGTACATAGCTAGCATCCGTCGGTAGGTCGCTAACTGCATCGGTAGACACCTTGTGGTTTGACTGAGAAAAAGAGGTCCTTGCTCGAGAAGTATGGTATAGGCGGCTATATGAGCTAGTGTGTTGAATTCTAAATGAAGACGTCAACTCTAGGATACCAACTAGAGAGACAGAGGTATGAAGGAGATAAAGAGCATATCGAATCCATCAAGTTGCATGCATAAACGCAACTTACAGTGGTACTCTACTGTGGATAGTTGCCTACCTATACCTACATACCACCTAAAGTAGGGGTAGTTATGTGTACCTAGGTATACTGGAGATGCTACAGTATGTAGGTAGTGCATGTGGGTACGCGTAGTATCCACATCTCTCTCTCTCTTGGCATCTATCTGCCTACCTGTAGGTAGTCCTAACTGACCTTAGACTAACTACCATCCAACCCACCCACTTACAGAATACTTACAGTAGTAGCGTACGGTAAGTAAAATACTTGCAGGTATGTACACTAGCAGGTACTCCTCGATACGGTACTCTCGTCGTACGAGTGGCTTTTTGTCGGCCTCTTTCATTTTGGCCGAATTGTTTGGGATTTTCCCGGTGAGGGAGGGGGTAAATTGTCATCGGGTCAGCGATTTTACCCACATTACCTACAGCGCATTGCGAGCCGGCGGTGCTCATTGGCTTGACAACAAAGGTCAAAAGGGAAGAATTATCAATCTGCAGGCCATAGTGGCAGGGATCTGAGACAGACATACGCACATATTCTGTACATACACACAATCTCTCTGTCTCTCTGTCTCTCTCCCACTCTCTTTCTCTCCAGTCTACCAATTAGACTACATATAACCTAGTAGAGTAAAGTAGGTAGTGCAGTAGGTACATGTACGTCGCAGGCCGGCGGGTTGGCGGGTGGTCGGTCGAGTCGAGTCGAGTCGTTGGCGGCGCGGCGTTGGTGATGGAGGTATCAGGCATTAAGCATATGGGCATATGGGCATGTGGGCATTTGTGGGCATTTGTGGGTAGGTATTATGGGTATTATGGATTATGGGCATGCATGTGGGCATGTGGTTGCTAAAAATAGCTATTTATAGCACATCCGGCTCGGTAACCCTGCATGGACCGAGATCCATGTTCGCAACTCGTCAAAGCCACAGCCTTGCCTGATTGCTTGCATCTCTCTCACCACAATCCAATCCAATAGGAGATTCCCAAATCCGCCGTCGTCGATGCCTATTTGCCAGGCCATCTCTGTTCGGCGCTTACATTCTTCCCCATTGTATGCTTGTCTTTTGCGTTCTGCATTCTGCATTCTGCTTTCGTCTAATCAAGCTTTCTATCTTGGCTATACCATGGGCCAATGTATCTGTGCCTCCATGTGTGGATATCCCTGAGTACCTAGCTAGATAGACATGCGTAGATGCGGAATGCGTCGTAGGTCCCACACTGATGTTAGGAAACGCTGTAACGGTTTCCGGATTGGAAACATGTGTATGAGATCGGTATAGCATACAGTGTAAACAACAAGAAGGAAAGAAACTAAGCTAGGGAGTTAGGTCATCGTAGCTGGTCACGGATCGTCAGGTAAATATCGGCATTGAGTCGGTTACAAAGTATAGAATAGGTACTAAGTAGACTACATGTAGGTAGTTAATGCTACTAGTATACTCGGCAAGCAGCCGGATAATAAGTCGGCCTCCATTCGCAAAGCTAAATACAGTGGAGCACTTATAACGGAGAACCGGAAGAGCGGGTGACGTTTGTCTAGTTAGTCTACTATCGTCGGCGGCTTCATTTCTATCCGATAGGCAGGACACCTCTCGGAAATATCAAAGATAGAATAATACAATAATAATGGTCGAAGCATCGCAACTCTACTCGGTAGGGGCCAGCATCTTTCCCCGGCGCACATAGTTCTATCTAAACTTGGATGCCGAGAGATGGCATGCTAGCCGGAGCCGCTGGCTCGAGACTCGGGTGAGCAAAAGAGATAAGAGGGGACTAGAGATCATAGGTCATAAGTTAAGCGAGGGACGCCCACGTTCTCGGTGGATAGCCCTAGTTATTCAGTCTGTCTGTTGATGTTCGCCCGTTGGCGCGCGATAGATCTTCACCGGAGATCTCGAGCGGCTAACTAGCAGAAGTGGTTGCCGCTGACATGATTAACGACTCTGTTATTACCTTCAAGACGACAGGATAGTCTATGTTTGTCGTCCCGGCACATGGCGGAGAGGCTATGATGGTGAGATAATCGAGGATAAGCAACGTGGGAAGCGACTCGGATGAAGACGGCAGGCGCTTATTTGCGTCCGGTTTGCTAGATGATTGGCCCGACGACGGCGAAGCATAGCTGGTATAGCCGCGATTGTACAACAGGCTGTACAACCTATATTGGTATATCGAGATGAAATATTGATTGCCTGCTTGGCTGTAGTTGGACGGCGAAGGTATGGGGTGTGTAGTGGTGGTGTAGTGTAGTGCAGTGCAGTGTGGTGTGGTGTGGTATAGTGCAGCATAGCGCAGCATAGCGCAGCAAAGTGCAGTGCAGTAGGGATAGTGTGGTATAATACAGTACAGTACAATACCTACGTAAGGTATGGGACGGTATGCCATGGTGTGGTACGGTGTGGTGTAGTGTATTGTAGCGTGGTGTAGTGTAGTGTAGGTACCGTGCCGTGCCGTGTCTCTTACCTTAGGTAGGTACTAATGTATAGGTAGGTGGGTATACCTACACCATGCAAGTAATCAACTACGTGCGTGGTCTCTGCACTCTGCATCCTGCACTCTACACAAGCGACAGACGATAGACGATAGACGAGGTGTGCCGGTGGTGGTGGTGATGGTGGTAAGGATGGTAGACAATATGGCAATATGAACATGGACATATGAACATGGGGAAGGGTGAGTGAGTGAGTGGGCTTGGAGATGCAGTAGAAGCGTCAAAAGCTTGTTCGTTCCAAAAATAAATCCCAGGTGCCACATGAGGCTCAAGAGTAACCAAAGAGGAGGGCTGATGGGCGTACCTACATGAATAGGACACTGACTGAGGGGGGAGGATGGAGGGGTAGAGTTGTAAAGACGGTAGAATCGGGGGGCAGTGTCTTTATTTTACACGTTAGATTCTATCTCTATGTCTTATGTAGGTAGGTTCGTAGCTACCCTAGGTACCTGGTTATGCAGTTCGCTATGCATGTTTTCCATTTGCCGGCGTCTAACTCTTAGAATATATTTGTAGCATGCAAGTACATGCCTACCTAAAGCATAACAGAGAAAAAAAAACTGGAATAACAGTTGTTCAATTGAGGTTGACAGATGATATTGGGCGTGACCTATGGCCATTCTATAAGGTTAGGCTAGGTAGGTAGGCATTTAGTGAGGTATAGTGTGGACTTTGTACTGGGTACTGTAGATTAGGGATGTTTGACCCACATTACGCACCGGTAGGATTCGAGCACCATTCGAGAAACGACCTATGTACGACGAGCAGCTAGACCTAGATAAGAATCCATGGCTGAATCTGTACAATCCACCTGAGATATCACCTACCCAGGTATAGTCTAGTAAACCACTTCATATACCTACCTTAGGTAGTCATCATATACACATACGCACTATCGAGTAGAATTGCATAACAGCATACCTATAATTAGGCAAAATACGTGAATCATCGAAGCGTTTTAACAATATTATTTCTACATAATTATACTTATTACTTTTACAAGTCGTTCTCAAGAGTTGACCTAACTACCGATGAAACAAATACTTGGGATCTTTAATTTACATGTATACAGAATATGTACAGGCAGATACAGAGATGGCTCAGCCACGCCAGCTTCGACAGTAGCGTGGTGTACTTAACCGACTGCAGTAGGTGGGTTTAGCTTGGCACACTGTATTAGCGTAGCGTACATAGGGACCAAGACCTCTTGACGGACGATTTAGCGGGTTTAGGTATGCTTAAAACACCGTGTTGTAGTAGACATGCCGGTGGTCCTGTACGTAAGTACAAGAAGAATGGCTAGTAGCTCTATAATACAGTGCTAACACATCTGTAACTACATAGGCCTAGCCTAGCCCAGCTTGCAGATTTACAGGATTTATAGCCAATGACGGGTTTTCTCCGCCCCCTGTCTACCTAGTAAAAGCTACATAAGTACCCTGTCCTTTTTTTTTCTCGTTGAAGCGATGCTTAGGAGGTAGGGAGGTACCTTAGGTGGTCCGTCTGGTCTTCCATCTTTCGTTGGTAGATTGAACAGTTCTCTCTCTCTCTTCCTCTTTAAGGTGTATACGATTATGTGGAATAGGTAGGTAACTCGGCTGGCTGGTTCCTCTCTCGCTAGCTCTCTTGTTCTTATTCTTTCTCCATCTCTCCCGCATAAACCCACACAAATCGCACACCGCACACTTCCGCACCAATACCTACCTCCGCATACTGTACGTAACCTATGTATGCGTACAAAAAAAGTCAAAAAAGGTAGTGAACACGATCTCTTCTATTATTAGAACCAACCCACGCCAGATTCAGCCCCATCGTCCCTGCAAGTGAAAAACACCATCCAGCAATTGCATTGTTTTGTATTGTAGGTATTCTACCTGCATTGCACTACATACATATAATATATCAATCATCATCATACCTATCCGACCGTGATGAGATGTATTGTTGTACTTCTTAATTCATCCGTTCTTCACCCAACTCGATTAGTCCACCACTACCAACGCTACGACTATCATCACTACCATCATCAGTACCACTACAACAACTATCGGTACGACTATCCAGCACCTTGGACAGAGGTTTACATCTCTTGAATACTTTCCCAGTCGGCATAAAATCGATATCAGACCGAGACTGCCATCCATCAGGTTGTCTACAAGTATCTACCTACTTTATAGCATTCTAGCGTACAGCCCGTTCTTTGCTGTATTCTGTACTAGCCTTGCTTGCCTACCTAGGTATACTATCCACTATAACTACGCACTAGGTACTTATGTTACCTATCTGTAATATACCACCTACATACTTGCCTACGTCCCTTGTCTAGGTACCGTCCTGGTCTACAGACTACCTACATACTACATACTACAAAGCCAAAGGAACCTCCCTCCCACCATTCCATACCTACACTACAACCAACTTGTGTGTGTGAGAGAGGAGAGAACTTAAGGTGGATAACCCCGGATTCATATAATCACCCTTCTTCACCCATCATTCTCTCTTGGACTCTTTCGAACCGTTTCATATTTCGACAGACCCGACCATCTCCTCTGTCTTCCATTCTTCCTCATCACTCCACTCACTACTCACCTACTCGCTCATTCCGTATTCTCCTCTTCTACTTCCACAATCGGCACCCGTTTACGTTTTGTCCCCCCTCCCATCGTCGTCTCTTGGGTAGCTTGCTCCTGGTGTTGATTGAACCTTCGATATAAACCCTCCTTTTTCTATCGGCCTCACCTTACGTCCTCGGACCTCCGACCCAGCTCTTCAATTGCCTGTGTCTGTTGATGTGTTCGCCCCTCGATAGTCAGCTAGCCCAATCGGTCGGTCAGCCAGCCAGCGAGCCAGCCAGCCAGTCCATCTTGCGACTCGTCGTCTCTGTCCGGGAGTATACCTATATACATCACGTATACACCACATATATCCGCCTGCCTGCCTGTCTATCCACCCATCTATCTGCAATTGTCCATTCTGGACAGCTGTTTCTTCTTAGCCTGAAGTCGGCTGCTCTTTTGCCACGCTGGATCACCACGCCTCCGTCTCCAACCCGCCATCGGCCGGCCTGAGCGCTTCAGACTGTACAGTCGCGTAAAAGGTGTGCTCGACCATTCGTGCTTGTTCGACCTCATCGCCTGTGTCTCGTCGCGCGCGCGCACGCACGTAATTCTATCAATATGGGACGAAGAAAGATTGAGATAAAGGCTATCAAGGATGACAGGAATCGCTCTGTGTAAGCAGCCCTACCCTCGCCCAGCCCAACCCAACCCCTCTCCAGGCCTTTTTTTTTTTCCYTCATCTAGCCCTTCATATGACTACTGGTACTATTACCACTGCAACCACCTATCGCGTCCGCTTTAGGCGATGCTTGGTGGTACAGTATGGGTGCGATGCGAACGAATGAATAACTAACGTGTATCCTTGACAGCACCTTTTTGAAGCGGAAGGGCGGCCTGTTTAAGAAGGCTCACGAGTTATCGGTGCTATGTTCCGTGGACGTGGCCGTATTCATTTTCGGCAATAACAAGAAGCTCTACGAATATTCGTCGAGCGACATGCGAGACCTCATCGCGAGATATCAATTCGTGCGTAGCAAACCCTCGCAGCACCCTTTTCACTCTACCGCGTCCGTGTACTAATGCGAGATTGTGCAGCATGGTGGTCCCAACGAGCACAAAGGCCCTGGCGACTTCCACAACGGCGGCGGCGATGACGATGATGACGAAGATCTCGAGGGAACGCCCCCTCACGGCCATGAAGGCT
>JAPESX010000485.1:0-17687 GCA_029590615.1 Nemania bipapillata | reverse complement strand
CAAGTACTAAATACTACTAATACTAATCTAGTACCTAAATTTTAGTACTAAAGTAAGTACTAATTTAGTAGTACTAAATTAGTCTTAAGTACTAAGATACTAATTTCCAACCCTGGGAATATATAAACTGGCTTTCTTTTTCAAATATTTAATAATCTGTATTGCTTATATTTACGAACGGCTACTTCCTTACGTATTAGATGTCTCGTTTCAGAGAATATAGAGGTGAGTAGAAGGGGCACAGAGCCTCATGTTCTAACAATTCGGGATAGTCCCGAAATGGACTCATATCTGAGTATTGTTTCGGGAGCAAGGGTGCCATTAGTACGTCATCTACGGAAATGAAATGTGACACTAATTTCAGCCAGTCATGAGGCTGGTCGGAAATTGGAGCCCTTATCCTATCGTGGCTTACAACTAGGTACATATATAATTGGACATCTTCCAGAACGTCCGACCGCGCAGCTATTGGAAGTGAAGCCGGAAAACAAATAGATAATTAGGTATTTAAGTGAGTATGTGCCGGACCACTTCCGGTCTATAGGAATCAAATTACTTGCATAGCTTACAACGGGAAACTGGAGAGAAACGAGAGTGTAAGGATTTGTTTGCTCGGTTCCAACACTCTCCCAGACAATGTTTATTTGTGACCCAGTGTTAACAAAACACTTGGCACACACTAGGACCTCATCGTAAACAGATGTAGAAGATATTTTGTCAGGATGGGTAGGAATCAACAGGATTACAACAGTACCCTTGTCACGTTAAATCTCCAAGGGTCGCCAATATTGCAGTGCCCTTCTAAAACTAGATACATTGCAATAATGACCCTTTCACATACTAGAACGTCTCGCCGCTCTTGGTGCATACGCACCTATGCTTGGGGCTAGTTAAGGTAGGTGATGCTCGCCTGGCGTTTGGCCTTAGTTACAGTTCATGAAAAATGTTTATCGTGGCCTTATCACCCGACAGTGAAGATTCTTGTCATTCTGAAAAAAGCATCTGCGTATACGTATAATTCAAGCTCTGCGGATCACCACGGACAAACCATTTTGGCCTGTGTAACTCTGCCTTGTAATCTAGGATATTGTGAGTTATTTAGGTGTATAAATAGAACGTAAACGTGTAATTTACTCACGAGATGTAGTGCTATTAAATTCACTTTGTACACTCAGAATAAACATTCGTGCTGGAAGGCTGTCACTGAGAAGCTGCTGGTTCAAAGGCTTATTCCAGTTCTGTTTGAGGGGGCTACTTCCCTGGTTGACAATCTTGAAGTGAGTAGCGACTATGTTTGCGATGTGCCTATTTTGATCGCAATATTCGGATGGACTTCTTCTCAGGGGCCAGGCCGCGGTCCTTCGATCCCCCGTCTCGTAATCCCATGCGCTCATATTCCAGGTATCTCTCTCTAGGCTATGGAGAAGAATGAAGCATGATAGAAAAATGGCGCACCAGTAGTCTCGATGCCGTTTGAACATCGCTGCTTGCAGTCTCTCTAATAATTCCTTCTCAATCTCGTCCATCCGTGTTTCAAAAGCCCTGTCAAGCTGTTGATTGACTAGGCGAGGCAGGAGTGTGATGCCATCCCAATATCCCGGTAACTGTAATGGAGACATGCCGATGAGATCCCCGCCTTTCTCAATTCTCCACGGATAAGTGAAAAAAATGGACTGAATTGCCCAGAAGCGGAGCGCTAGTCTCACCATGTCTAGCTATACTGAAGTTAATATGAGCATGAACGGCCGTAGTTGAGAAGACATACGCCGTTTACTCTAGCACTTGCGTCATCCTGATTTATTTGGGTTGCCGCAAAGGCTATTACGTGATTAAGTAAGCTATTGCGAGTTGAGTTCCTTGATTCTCTAAGAACCATGTCGCAAGCCATTCTTTCACAATAACGGTCGATCTTTTCTGGAGTAAGTGTGCCGTCTCGAAGAGCGAAGGGTGTGCTTCTGGCAGTAGGGTATATCATCCCCGCCTCGAGACCTCGGAATATAGTATCTAGTACATAGAAACACGTCGTGTTAGTTATTCAAGTCTAGTTATCTAGAATCATCCTCCGTATGGCCGCTTATAGAGTCAAAGGGTTACATACTACACTAACTGTTAGCCTTGACGATTATAGACTAGTTTAGAAACAGAGTCCTATGAAACTATACTGTCAATGGGTTTGGGTACTAACCGCGTGAGTGCGTTCTCATTGAACGCCACATAATGCTGCAACTCAATATCTAGCTGGGCGTCAAATCCATTCGAGATGGTTATCATAATAGGCTCTAGGTTGGGACTCCGCCAAGTATATTCGACAACATTGTCAAGTAGCGCCCAGATTCTTGTTTTGTAAAGGTCTGTATTCAAAGGTCAACGCTATCATTTCTTTACCCACTTGACGGTCTGGGCCTTACCATGTATGAGAAGACGAGAATCTTTGAAATCAGCTCTCACACAGAGATGCCGATACATTGGTGACTTCGAGCATGCATTGCAACAGTCATCATTGCCGACGCACTATATAATATGAGTTAGCAGGAGCTCGTGAGATTTTCTTGGCACAGTACCTTCTTCTTGGCGATTGTACAACGAGAACAGCTGAATCCTCTCTCGCTTGGTCTCCCGCGCCGGGAACTATGGACATCGCTATTACCGTCCTCAGATGGCCGGTGTCGCTTTGCCGAGTCGCCACTCTTCTTATTAACCCGACTAGTTTTTGGAGACGGTGGTGTCTGGGGAGAGCCTCTAGGTGATATTGTCAATGATATATCGAGACTGTTACCTAAAAGCCCCTGGTCCGTAGCTGAATGCCCATCTTGGCGCAGATCTAGAGCGGTGTTTCGTCGAACCATCTCCACTGCTTCGTGAGGCTCTATTGAAGTCCCTTGGTCTGATAGGTGAGCCTTCCCCTGTCTAAGCCATGCATTCCGATCGCTAGTTAAAGATTCTGAACCCTATCATATTATGTGGTCAGCAGGAAGTGGTAGGGGCCAGGGTTGGTTTGAAATGCTTACCGTATATGAAAATATCTCCTGGTGCGCAATACGCGCAATGTTATGCCTGGCTGTAGTTTGGACAGATTCACATCCATCTGGAGAGCCAGGGGCTATCATATGCGATGGCACGACACTCTTGATTGTACTGGTAGGCTTCGTTCTGAAAGTATTAATGTCACTGCTCGACTTATCTTTTCTACCCGGGTGTCCAATGGAACCAGACGGCCCATTATGGTCTTCGCTCGCCGGGGTCAGTTCTCCAATGCTGCTTATATAGGAGGAAGTAAGCTCTATAGAAGACTGCCTGCATTGGTTTTCGTCCGATTGGTTTCCCCGGCTCGAATCATAACTAATCATCATTTCGACATGCTTAGGGAGCTTGTTCATTCTAGGTTCCTAGATGCATTCTTGTTTCGTGTCGCTAAAAGTCCCGTGAGTGACGTCGCATCGCATTTTNATTCGGTTTTCAGCTGCGGATTGATAGTTATGCCGGTCCGTAGCCGAGCCTACCTATTGGTTGGGGTTTATGGTCAGTTTGATCTGCGAGTCCGCTCTAGCCTACTGCTAGGCTTACCTAACCAACGAAAACTCAACTTGACACTTATGTATAAGCATGCATATAATGCCAGCCTGCTGCTCTTCGGGTTACGTGGAATGCAAAACTAGCTGGATGCGAAGTCCAAAGTAAAGGGGATAAGGTCAAAACTAGGTCAGACCGACAGACGATTTTCTGCGCGGAATCTCGTAGAGGCCAACCATAGTGACAACATGGTTTCACTTTCACACCATCCTAAGATTTGGTGGAATTTTCGACCACTGTGATTGGCGCTTTGCGTACGCGCACCTTACCACGGTATCACCTACATCGGCGCCACGCGTAGAGGTGTTTACGGAGAGACGAAAAGAAATTGAGGCTCTGCTCCCAGAGTAAGAGAAGGCCTCGGGCAAGGTGAGCCATCTTCTCAGGCTCGCCTGGTATAAGTGTCCCAAGTTTGCCCAGTGACTGGAACTAGAATACGATATGAGGTGGGTTAAACCAACATATATCCTCACTCAAGTTCGATAGCATTTGCACCAAAAAACTGGAACCTATGGAGGACATCAATGCGTTCAACAACCTCGGCACGCTTAGCCAAGCAAACCAGGTCCTTCAGGCTCGTCTAGCAGTGCTTGGAGAGAGAAAAGACCTCCATGAGCTCAAGTAGGTGACTCTTACATGGATAGAAATTCCATTAACCATTATACATAGGAACATCTTCGAACGCTATGACATAGCTTCGAAGGTCGGACTTAGCCTCTTGCACAAGCATTTCACTATTGAAGAGGGGGAGATGGTAGTTGAGTTCGGACACGTGTCTACCCCTTGGCCGGTGCCTCTCGGCGGTAAAGTGGCGGGTGGTTATGTCGTCCCTAGGTCTTGGCGCTTCATGAGCGGGAAGCTAGTGCCGTACGAGTTTGGATTTAACCACCCTGCGCAATCAGACTATGAGCAATATGACCTTCCAACCGGCTTTGTGGAAGAGGTTGCTACTTTCTTGTCGGATACCGACCTCGAAGATGTTCTTGGCATTTGTGCTATTGGCAACGCTGAGATTGAGGGCCGTATTGAGATGAATAGAGGCCGGGTGAACTTCACTGTTCCACCCAGCAGGCCTGAGGATATGGATGTGAGGGCTGTCCCAGAACATGCACCATCTGTATGGGCATTTGACTGTAAGACGGGCCTGAGAGACACTACAATGACTCTCGCGCGAGTTTGTTGGGTCTGTCCAAAGCACTAGCGGTATCGATATCATTGGTTGTGGCCTGGAGAAGTTGTAAATGCCATATCATTGTAAGGGGTATATGTTCCTTATAATTAGTCTGGTGAATAAATGAGACCCCCGCAGAGACAAATATCGTAATTACAACTACACGTGACCTCAAGAAACCCCTAGTCTATGTTATGAATTGTACCGAGCCAATGATAAATAGAACAAGAAAATAAGCCACCTATGTCAAAGTCAGTACTTGAATTTTATGCATAGTTCAGATAACTTACGCCAGCTATCACAAAGGGTAAGGATATATCACCCGCCCCCTTCGAAATACTAAATGAGTATAGTGTTCCCATCAGTGGCATGCCTACAAGACTGCCTATCGTTGAAGTAGCTGATATTGCTGCGAAAATACGCCCGGAAAAAGAGCTATCGGCTTTCGAAGCAAGAAAAGCTCGGAGACTAACAGTGACACCTGACCCTAAAGTCGCAACACAAAATCCAACAACTAATATGGGAATATTTGGTGAGAACGCTACCGTAATTGATCCAGCGCAAAGAAGCACAACACTGAAAGCTGAAATAAGCAAATCTCGGGTGAGAGATCCAGACCTCATCATGTTGGAAAGAAATGAGCTAGTCAGCGGTAGCAAAACGAAGAAGACGATGGATGATATAATAGCCCTCAGGGAAAAAAGGAGCCCGGCCTATAGAAATGTGTTAGCATATTAATAACCCATGGTGCTATTCAAACTTACGTGAGCCATCGATTCGTTGAACCGCCAAGATATCCAAGGGATGAGGAAATTGTTCGAGTCCCGTGCCAATGAAATTAGGAAAAACGAGCCAAAGCTGATGATATATATTATAGAAGACGTGGATCGGGTGAAGCTCGACCCGCCAAAACCGTGAGGGTGAGGAGAAGTGGCAATACTATGGAGTAAAGGTTGCTCTTCACTATCCGTCGACCGAGAAATTTCAGATTCTCGGCAGCTACTATTTACCTCTCTCGCCGAAGGTATTGTCTCATTCCCCAACAAAAAGGTGGGTATAAACATGAGTGTAAAGCTCAACATCGCAAATACGAATGGTAGCCAGATATAACCTTCCATAGTCAATGTACCTAGTATTGGGCCTACAAGATCTGCAATACCGGAAATGGCCTCCATTATGGAAAATGCGGGAGTCCTATGCAATGCGCAAGCCGTCAGGAATATTCGCATTCGAGCAACAGAATACTCACCTTTGGTTCAAGCAGACCTGCCGGTTGATGGCAGCAAAGACAAGAGCACCAGATGCCCAAGGACCACCACCGATGAAAAGAAAAACGGGAGCAATATGCAGAGCCGATACTGGCAAGCCGGTGAAGATTACTAGAGCAACTCAGCCATAGTCTGCCTGATACACTTTGACACTTACTAACGAAGGGAATCCAGCCCCAATACAGAATCGTGCTAGTGATGTTAAGAAGTAGTGCTGCTTTTGTCCCCTTCTTATCTGCAACGATTCCTATTGGGATCTGCATAAGAGTGGCTGGTTGGAATCTCAGCATTCACAACAATACTTGACTTCCTAAGGAGCACCAGACTGACCAGCAAGAAGTGAGCATGTTGATAATACAGTAAGCAAAAAACCAAATCGCACTTGGACTTCTTGTATTTTGCAGTCTGGTAAAGTGGTCGTATTGTCACCGCCTCGCTGATAATACTCTCGACAAACAGCCATCTCCATCAGCCTAGGAGACGCTGCTCCCAACACGGCACAGCCAAACTCAACTAGGAACATCAGCGTCGTGCACAGCCAAAAATCGATAGTAAACCATCCATTCTGGATTTGGCGAGAGCAAAAAATGTTTGCCATGGCCAGAAATGTTTCTATACAGAAAGCATAAAGAGGAACTACCGCTTAGAGACGTATGCGCTCGGCTGTTGAGTGCATCAGGATAGGGAGTCGTTACTTCTAGCAGCAGCCAGACGAGATGGTTTATTTGGGGTAGTAAATGCTACCTAAACACCGCCGACTGCTGACAGGCTCATGTTAAATATCACTTAGGCCATAAGCAGGACACTCATAGAGCCGACATATTGATCCATCGCCTCGTAAATAAAATAGACAACCTGGGGGAGGATGATATGTCGGAGGGGTTCGACTCTACTGAGCAAATATGTAAGAAATGCAGGGAGTGACCGTGTGCACTGGGAAACGGCAGATCTCGGGTGAGTACATGATGCAGGCTGGCAGGCAGGCACATCAAGCTAATAGCAATGCTACATTATTAAACATTACATGCAACCTGCCACTGCATATGATCCGAACGGGGCAGAGCTTGTCCTCTCGGCAGGGCTCCCCATCCCGACCCTCCATCCTGGCATGATATGTCGTACTAGGTGCGGTGTGTCCTGCCTACTTCTTATTTCAACGGATAATGACGCGTAGGCGCTGTTGATCATCTTTAATTCGGGTTCTGGGCACTATGGTCACAATGAGACGGCGTAGTAGACTATCCGAGTCACGGCATGGCCTCCAACTGGTCTTATTTTCTGTTTTGGATGCCTCCTTGTTGGGGTCGATACCCCAACGCGGAAAATAATGCCGGTTTGGTCTTCAGCATTAGTGTGATCACGATATAACGGAGCCGCATGTGGGTCCCTATCGGTGAAAAGGGAATGGGAGATAAGCAGTATCTATCTAATCAGCAAATTTAGGGACGGGATTGCCAAGACAATTCTGCTAAGGTGATCCAGTACGCCTGAACTCTTGGCTGAATTGCGATCCTGACGCGATTCGATTATTATGTATACCACTCTGGTTCCATGATGCGCTAGCCCGCTTTAGTATTTGCAGCATATACGAGAGAATCCATTGAATGTCTATCAAGAAGCATTTCACTCACTATGCGTATGTGTACAGACTCGTTACCTGTCTAGATGACCCCTGCTAGTCTCTGTAGTATCCACTTGATCCTCAGACCTTTGCGAAGAATACAGAATACACTTCCCTTCCTCTATGACTGAAAGATGCAAGTCAAAAGTTATCAAGTTGCCTATGCTAACTCAGAATGAAAATGCCTATTCGTATGTCAAAAGATAGCCGGTGTACTGTGGGAGATATGATAGCCAATTAGGGGTCGGGGGCGGAGGCATTGCGAGATGAGTAAGGATGAACATCATACACGTGACCTTCAACGCCTCAACCGTCCAGATCTTGCTATACGCATATACAGGTTCACGGCTAGCTATCGACTATATATACCACACAGGATGTCTTGTTGTAAGGTAATTCTAATCATACACTCACTTCTACATACGTCACAGACAATATCTCTCAGAGTATCTCTCTCACATCCATAAACATCCACCTTCCAACTCGACCACTCGCATGACCCCTACCAACTCCAGCTCATCCCAGTGCACGATCAATAGTATGAGCAATCTGTTCAACTACGAGATCCCGGAAGGTCTCTACCAAGTGCCAGACCATTTGCTAGATCTACGACCAGACAACGATGTAGACCACGATCTACTTCATCCTCGTCCGATCACCGACGAGAAGAATGTGTGGTTCTTCTGGCACTCCGGCTTCACCCAAATGCATACATACGGCCAGCGCACT
Organism: Nemania bipapillata; assembly: GCA_029590615.1. Classification (NCBI taxonomy): domain Eukaryota; kingdom Fungi; phylum Ascomycota; class Sordariomycetes; order Xylariales; family Xylariaceae; genus Nemania; species Nemania bipapillata. The sequence goes on along the minus strand of JAPESX010000485.1, from coordinate 9,328 downwards.
GTCCGAGCCTATCATCGGCGCTTCAGCAAGCTTGGCTGGGTCATCCGCGTTGTAGACTGCGAACCAGAATCTCCGCTGCACATTGGTCGCTTCTTAGACTTCCATGACCCGGGGACTTTCCCTAAGGCTTTCCGTGAGGGCACAATCGGTGGTGACTATGCGGCACAGCATTACTCGGACTTGGTTAGGTGGCCTCTGTTGCTCCGCCATGGAGGTGTCTACGCAGACGTAGGAATGATTCAGATCGGCGACCTAGACCGCCTATGGAACGAGACGATCGGCAACCCCGAATCCCCTTACGAGGTTATCTCGTACGACAAGAGTCTCTCAAATTACTTCCTGGCCTCGAATCGAAACAACGCGCTCTTTGAGCATTGCCATAGGCTGCTACTAGCGCTTTGGGGCGCTGATGGTGGAAAAACGAGTACTGAGGGCATGCACGCAGATCCTCTGCTAAAAGGTGTGCCGCTCATGGGCAGTGATACTATGACCTTCACGGAGAACGGACGAGTATATAGTCCTGACGAGGTAAAGTACATGTTAACAGATTACATCATCCAAGGACAAGCCACAAAGATGGTGTTAGGTCTAGTTGACGACGAAGATGGTTGGGATGGACCGAAGTACTGCCGCGAACACGTTTATGCAATCGACTTTTTAGTTGGAAGCCAATTGATTAACGAACTCACGAGCTGGAATGGGCCAGAGCAGTTTAGACTCATGTCCTTACCGCTACCCAAAGAGGAAGAGGAGGAAACGGCCGACCAGAAGAAAGCAAAGGAGATCATAGTGAACTGCTTGACGAGGAGCTTTGGATTTAAGCTCGCGACAGGGCTGATACTCCGGGTCTACGGCGATACGCTCAGCTCGCTATGGAGAAAGCACGTCGGTAGCGACATCGTCCCTGGCACTTATGCGCATTGGTTGAGACACGCAACGGCGAATTGGAACCAGAAGAACATCCCACCACCGCTAGAATTCGAGGTCACAGAGCCAATTAAAAGAGGCCCTCTATTGCGGGAAGCATAGACATCGAGAGACTTAGAGCTGATATAGAGAACTGCATCTCAGAGGTGCCAACATTAGACAGAGTAGAGTTGATTAGATGAAATACATAGTAGAGTATTGCTATTTCAATAGGTTTGAGCAATTCCTCTGCACACGAAATATATGATCTACCAGACACCAGACCTCCGCACCTTTAAACCCTAATTTACACCTACCCCTGGCGATGAATATTGAGGCTGTATAAGAGAACAAGTAGATGAATTCGACTCTTATCCCTCCTAACTAATATCATGGGGGCGTATACCATACCTGGAGAGTGCTAGATGAGTTTGCCAAGCTTAGTGAATCATTAAACCCCGCCGATCATCTCTTCTCCCATAGCCCGGGCTTTATGTCCCCTATTTTACCCCGCAATTACGACCTCCGCCAACAGCTTGGCTATGGCATGAGACCTATCTTACCTGCCGTCATCATTTTACTTCTAGGTAGGTTGTCCTGCACTGCGCTGTCAGTAACTGCTGTGTGGAAATGGCAGAGGGTTTCAGGGGAGAAATCAACTCAGCACGATCCTTTTAAACGACAAATTCATTGGGCCTAATTTAGAATAATATTTCTTACACCACCCGTTTAATATACCCAGGCTTCACAACCTAGCATAAATGCACAGGATACCCGGATAAATTCTAATCCGAACTGACGCCGAATTGTGATCAACTACCTATTACCTAACCTGCCGCATAGATATTGAAAATAACAGGTCTTACTTAGCAACTATATTGAATAGAATAGGCGGCTACGGAAGATATCATTACTCGGGATCCGTGTATAGTATATGCTCTGTCTACTTCGGTAACTTTTTATCGCGTTTTAATTCAACACTTAGATCATGCCTACTCTTCTAATTGCCGTTGCGTCATTGCCAATTTCGTGAGTCTATTGAACAGAACTAGTATACATAATATTCTCACACCGTTGCTTTTGGAGACTCTTGGTTTTGACTTGCATATAATAGTATATAAAAATACCAGGCAATTAATTTGGGAAACGTTAACCGGGGCTCCAACTACGATTACATTGAAACGTTGAAAGAAAATATTCCGCAATAGAGCGTTCAGTGACATCTAGCTAAGCTATCTAACTGGACCCATTACCTCGAGAATTCTGTCGGGAATATCTATCCTCCACCAAAGCCAGCCATGGTTGTCTTGATATTGCTAGGGTTTTGGTATAATGTTACCTCCTAAGATTTAGTCGCCCTAGAACCTCGCGACGGCTTTATTATAGCCTATTACTGCATCTCATTGCTAATAAAATAGACATCCCCAAATTCCAGCACGTGTTTGGATTGTAGTTGTGCTAGATAGTCATCAAAATACGTTTTTCTTAGGGCAGACTAGGTGCTGATATCGTAGAAGAAATCAATTTATATAAATTCGCCACGTTCATGGTTCCTCTTTGATCGTTTCATAACGAGAAAGATATAATAGTTTTCATACCTTACTGAGCTATAATAGGAAGGCCAGCCACAGGTGGCTACCCATCGTCATCATGCCATTTTTCTAGAATCCTGGGATATAACCAATCGGGTTATATTGGAGCTGTATCGGCTTGGCAATCAACGGCAGAGCCTTTCAATCAACTACAAAATGAGGGGAAGCTCATAAATAAGAGGCATCAGCTCATGTGTAGGAACAATCCTGTCTAGGCTCTCTGTAGCTCACAATGTTGCCAGTCATTGCTGTCAGTTTAGCCCTTGGGGCAGCAGTGCTCCCGGTAGTAGTATGCTCTGCCAGAGTACCTATCCTACAACGCGGACTCAACGTTCGATCAATACATAGCGAGTCAAGCCTACGGGCTTCTTATGACTATGTGATTGTGGGAGCGGGAACCTCCGGTTTGACGGTGGCTGACCGGCTATCAGCAGATGGAAAATGTGAGCGCTTACCGATCTCTGAGAATCGCTCAGCTATTTAATGATGATTACAACTAGCGACGGTTCTCGTTATCGAGAATGGCGAGATTGGTATGCCACATAACATCACTCCCATCTACAAGCAACAGTACGCTGAGTATTGATATTGGTAGTCAACTCACCAAGAATCAGTCAAGTATACACAGGAGTTGCAGCAGTAGGGCCAACATGGTCGTACCAAATCAACTCAGCCCGCCAGCCAAACTTGAACAATAGGTCTATCCCTGTCATTATCGGGAACCTGGTTGGTGGCAGCTCGGCGATAAATGCGATGATGCCAATCCGAGGGACGTCAGAGGATTACGATCGGTGGGGAAGCTTCTTCGGCAAAGACTCCTCTTGGTCATGGGAGGGTTTACTGCCGTATTTCAAGAAAGTGTGTTAAATGAAATGCTGCCCCAAAAGTAATCTCTCATTTATAGTCGTCTAACAAATGCTGAAGGCCGTCAATTTTTCACCGCCTGATGCCGCTGTCGCTAAGTCCGTCAATCTCACTTGGGACGCCTCGTATTGGGGTAATAGCTCGACCGTTCATGCCTCATGGCCGAGTTTCCAATGGCCTGCATTAGGTCTGTAGAAATAAACCCTAGACTGAAATCATTTCTAACTCCAGGTAAAGATACAAGACTCGAGGCATTTAGAGACATACCCGGGGTCGAATTCCCACAAGACGGTGGTTCGGGTAAAGCAGGGGTATACTGGTTCCCTACCTTCATGGATCCTATTTTAGTGGAAAGATCCTACGCCAGAACTGGCCACTATGACAACATAAATAGGACAAATTTTCAACTTCTCACAAAGTCTAAGGTCACCAAGATTCTTCTTCACGACGGAGCAGCCACGGGCGTCTCGTTCGAGCAACAAATTGAGAATAGCACCGCCGTTGTCACAGTCAAGGCTAAGAAGGAAGTTATCATAGCGGCTGGGGCCATTCACTCCCCACAGCTCCTTCAACAAAGCGGCATTGGCCCTCGTGCGCTTTTGAAAGCTGCGGGAATAGAGACTGTTGTCGATCTCCCAGGGGTTGGACAGAATTTCCAGGACCATCCAACAATTATGACGAGTTTCGTTCGTAGGTCTACATTTGTCTCTACAAGCTGTTTTCGTTTCGCATAACATACTCACCACGGTTGTACTAGTTCAAAATTTCACCATTCACCCGAACCCGACAGATCTTATGACCGACGCAAACTTTGGTGCTTGGGCTCAGGAGCTATGGACTACAAACAAAACCGGTACGTCAATCAAGACAAAGAGAAAATCGAGATTCTAAATGGAGAGTTGACTGAGTCACGTAGGCCCCTATTCATCGGGCGTTTGTAGTCTCGCCGCGTGGCTTAGTATGCCGGTTGTTGCTCGCAATGCCTTTGAAGAAATCGCGTCAAAACTCGAGAAGCTGGACCATGCCAGCTTACTGCCTAATAACACGCATCCAACTGTCGTCGCAGGTGAGGGCATCTATCCTTTGCCGCTACTAGGATGATTTATAGAAAATCGATGTCCACAAGTGGACTTAGTCTTCCATTCTTGAATCCCGTCCTTCATTCTACTAACCCCTTTGCCACAGGATATAGAGCGCAGATGAAGAAGATGGCGGCGGCCATCCGCTCCCGGAACACGGCCTTCTACTACCACACGATCACGGGCACCGCGTTTTCGGGGTCGGTGGCAGACCTGCACCCGCTCAGCCGCGGCACGGTCAACATCAACACGACGGACCCGTTCGGCAGCGAGCCGATAGTGGACTACCGCGCGCTGACGAACCCGGTGGACCTCGACATAATGGTCGAGCTCATCCGCTTCACGACGCGCTACCACTTCGAGACGCGGCTGCGGGACCTCGCGCCGCAGCAGTTCCAGCCGCCCCCGTCCGTCGTCGAGTCGGACGATCTGAAGACGTTCTTGCGCCAGGCTGTCAATCCCTCGTATTACCACCCCGTCGGCACATGCGCCATGCTGCCGCTCGAACTGGGCGGTGTCGTCGATGAGAAGCTGAAGGTCTATGGTGTGAAGAATCTTCGTGTTGTGGATGCGAGTATCATGCCGGTCCTAGTGGGCGCGAATACATGCCAGACGACATATGCTGTAGCGGAGAAGGTAAGTTATACTCACGAGACATGATTTGATTCTTTTATTGACTTATTGATTTCGTAGGCTGCGGACCTGATCAAGGCGGATGCATGAAGTGCGAATGGGATAAGGGGTTAAGACTGACCTAGTAGTGGAGTACCCCTGAAGAAAAGCGATGCTGGGAATTTGAGAGATTTTTTTTTTGGAGAGAGAGAGAGAAAGTCAATGAATCCCAATTCCCTATATTCGTCGGCTAGTTTCAAAATGTGCCAATTGTAATGAATGTAGTCGTATTGTTAGGCATCGACGTGTGACCATGTAGTTAGCGCCAACCCAGGGGGATATTTACCACCTGAGTTTTATCATACTTAAAATGGGAGGTTTGCGGGAACGATTAATAAATAGACCCTGAGTCTGTGCCGTATCTCTGGTCCAGCTCAACTCTGATAATTAGGCGAGTATCTGTAGGGGCCAGTTAAGTGTTGCGTGCTTTATATAATATCAAAAGCGTACTGAAATAACAAGTAGTCTGGAGATCTGCAGCAGAGCATCCTGGTCCAAAACAAACGAGTACAATATACACACACCTGCTCATGCATAGATTCATAGAATAGTAGGAGTAGATACTGCCTCGTGCTAATTCGCTCGTGAAGGTAGTTCGTCCTGTATTAGAAGGCAACTAACACATGTCTAGGCCACAAATCAACTCCCTGTCTCTAGCATCTGTTTTAATGTCGTCTCTGCCGCCCGATACCACCGGCCCCTCTCCTCTAGGTCGTCCTCAACACCGCCGAGCGCAGCCTCCTTACGTCTCCTCGCCTCCTTCGCCGCAGCCGTAGAATTCTGTCGTTTTGTCTCTAAGGGCTGTAACTCGGCATGAAGTCTCTCGAGCTCCTTTTTCTTCCGTGGGACCTGGCTCTGCAACTGCTCTAGTTGGCGATCTAATTCATCTCTCTGCCGCTTCTTGGCTTCTACCAGATCCAGTGTCTTCGCTAGCGGTAAGTTTAGTTCAGGGATTGGGTTCAGCCCAGACGCCTGAGTTGCTCTTAGCTTTTCAACGGCATTCTCGAGTTCAGCTAGCTTGTCCGGTAACTCTTCAAGTTTGGCCGTCTCCGTCTTCACCCTCTCATACTTCTTACTTAGGTCCTTGGCCTTGTTCTCGAGCTCCGTGACCATGTCAGCGACCTCGGTCTTTAGAGCCTTGAGTGTCGCTTTCGCCTCCAGATTCTGCTTCTCCAAGTCGACATTCTCCTGAGGGCTGACGATCAACGGTGGATCGCCAACAATAGCCCGGATGAACTTCTCCTTGGTGACTTGCTCTACATAGCTGAAACGCAGCTTAGCAAACAGTTCCCTATAATGGGTGAGATCCGCCTCCAGGGATGCAGGAGTAGTCGCGTCAAGCGAGGAGGTGGATATGTCTGAGGTTCGCTGTTGTGTTTGTCCCTGAAGCTGGGCAATCTCGGCAGAAATCGGCTCGCTCAGCTTGAGGATGGTGATTTCTTGGTTTGCCACCAGAGCTTGGAGCTCTGCCAATATCTGGTCAGGCGTGCGTGTTGCCATTGTGATTGTGTTGAACGATTGACGTTTGCTTGTACACTCTTCTAGGGTCTAAACCCGTTCCTTGTTTTGCAGCGCTTTGTATCTCTGCAATGAAATCAAATGACTTCCCGTCTGCATGCAGATTGCTTCAGCTTTGACGCGGTTGGCGGTTAGGCAAGTACTTGTTTTATGGTCTATTTGTTATTATGCACATGCGAAGTTGGATAAACAATAATAAATACAGAATACAGAATACCGGAAGGAAGCTCTTGGTACCGAAGGTACACTTGTTTACATTTATCCTAAAAGGGAAAGGTAAAGGGTAGATAGTGGGGCTCTCTAGCTTTATCCAACCTGTTATCAAAAGCGGTGAATTAGTGCATTATCTAGATAAGTGTCCCCCGAACCCCCGATACCTGACAACTGCAGCCAGCCCACCTCCGATTCATCTCCAGCGTCTCCGAGTCATCATCAACTTGCATAGCGGCCCCGCTGACGAAACCGCCTGTCTCGATGCGCATCGCATGTGGGAGGCGGTCTCCCTTCCATCCCCTCATCGCGTCTCTCCCGAGCTGGTGCATATGCGTAGTTGATATACAGAATACATCTTTAACATGCCACCGTCGAACGAGATTTTGACGGACGACTACGTCGCCGAGCTCTTGGCTAAAGAAGCGAGCGACTGCTCCCTGAAGTATTCTTCCATGGGATTGGATGCCTTCACATCAAAAAAGTAGGTCGCCGTCCCCTGACTGCAAGCTCCTAGACTAGGCATTCATACACTGGAATCGCCATGCATTGCCACTCTACCTGCGCTATGCTCGCGCATTGCTAACAAGGAGTACAGACGTCCGGCCAATCAGCCGAAACCGAATACACGATTCCTCAATAACATCATCCGGGACACTAACAGCCACAACCGAGCGCTTCTCGCAAAGGAAAATGCCGAATCCCAGGCGCGACTACGCGACCTTGAAGAAGCCGACCGTCAAAAGCGAGATGAAGAGGAGCGTAGAGAACGGCGGTCGAAACCAGGCCCAGGCGACACTCGAAAGCGCATGCTTGGAGATATTGCCGCCATCCTAGGTGGCCCTTCTAAGAGACGCAGGCCCAATGAAGGCGACAATAAACATGCTAGCACTGCATCGGACCGGGAAGAGCCCGATTCTAGAAAGGACCACGACCGAAAGGGCAAGTCACGAGAGGCAAGACATCGAGAGGATGACACCAAGTCAAAGAGCAGGAGTCGGGCAGACGACCGACATTCCGATTCCCGTGACAGCCATCGCCATTCTTACCGGCACGAAGGGCGACGACGGGATCGCAGATCTAGTTCTCATGAGGACGTAGAAGATCGGCATCGAAGACGAACAGAACGGTCTCCTCGTGAAAAGGAGGACCGTCGCAGACATCACCGTCGCTCCGACAAAGAAGAAGCACCTAAGTCTGCCTCTTCTGCGAGCAAAGACAACAACGATACCGACTCAGATCCCCTCGAGGATATTATCGGCCCTGCGCCTCCTTCCAAATCGACTGTTCGCCGTCGCGGGCGCGGCCATAATGCGGCCATGTCGGGCATTGATAGTCGTTTCGCGGCCGATTATGACCCTACAATCGACGTGACGCCCGACCCTGACGACGACGATGACGGCGACGATTGGGACAATGCAGTGGAGGCATTCCGAGACAGGCAAAAGTGGAAGCAACAAGGAGCGGAGCGGCTCCGCTCTGCAGGCTTCACTGAAGACCAGATACGGAAATGGGAGAAGGGAGACAAGAAGGACGAATCGGATGTGCAATGGAATAAGGCTGGCCGTGTGCGGGAATGGGATCGCGGGAAAGTTCTCGATGCGGATGGTGGTATATCTCCTGAGCCAGAGTTCGGCCGACTGAAAGGCACATAAAGAGGGAAGAAGAAAGAAAAGAAAAAGACACCAGGGTACTAGGGGGGGTACTGGCAAGGGATCGTTAAGGGCACTCGTTGATAGGGGCTTTAGGAGGCATTTGAAATGGCGTTGGGTTACGCGTGGCGTGTTCTCTGCTATCTGCATTTTATGGCGTTTTGAATGCATGCTAGCGATACTTGGAGTTTTGTTGTTTGTCTGATATTTGATGAGGAATGAGGTACGTGTCGACCTCGTGTGTGTGTTTGTGTTGTCGTATACAATAGTTCTTGTTACCCCCGTATGATATGATATGATTAATTACATGGACCATCGACACGTCCGTTTCACACTTATGTAGCTATGCACGCTCTGTCTATATACGAAGATGCTATAAAACATGGGATGGGATAGGATGGGGGGATCCTGATTAATCGCCAAAAAGCCGACGCAGGCCGGAATTGGAGGCGGTGCTGACGGGCTGCGAGGCAAACAGCCGCTGCAGGCTGTAGTCGGACGAAGGTGTGTGGGCGTGCGAGCCGTAGACGGGGCTGCTCACGCGCGGCGGCGTGGCGAACAGGTCTGCGAGGCCGTATTCGGGCGACGACACGCGGTACTCGGGCTTCTGGTCCTTCTCGGCGGCGGCCAGCAGCGGCGAGGTCGAGTGGCACCGGCGGTCCGGCGACGATGCGTACAGGCTGCGGAGGCCCATGCTCGAGCTCGAGGACGACCTGTACGCGCCCGGCATCGACGCCCGCGGCTCACGGCTCCTGCTCCGGCCTCGACCGCCGACGGCCGCGCCGCCGGGGCTCGAACCGCGAGACGACGGCGGCGTCACAGGTCCCGATCCCAG
>JAPESX010000484.1:0-17761 GCA_029590615.1 Nemania bipapillata | reverse complement strand
GACCCGATGTAATGGATCTGGATCGAAGGCGCGCAGTCCACCACCGCCTTGGGTATCAGGTCTCCCAGCACAGACAGGTACTCGTAGCTCATGGAGCCTAGGATGTCGACGCCCGCTGCGTCAAGCAGTTGGCAATCCGTGGGGATGAAGACGCCCACATGGAGAACTCGACGATTATCTGGCGCGCTAGCCACCTTGTTGACATCCTTGAAGATAGACATTTCGTTTCTGCCGTATTTTATATATCCTTTAGATAAGATATATCGCGCTAACTTGGCGATGATATGCGGTTTGCTTTGAAGGTGTATGCAAGTAAGTACTTGGGAGCTAAGGTGTACTGATAGCAGAGTAGAACTTAACCTTGAGGAGGTTAACATAAGGCGATATTTATAGAGGTTAATGTTACCATCCCCAAGAGTCTGAATTCATGTTCTGTGCCCATTATTCCAAGGCCCCTTGATATATCCTCCGAGGTTGGCCGGTGTTCTCGACGTTATCAATGGTACCGAAAATGAAAAATGGTATTGTATGATTGGCCAATTCACTCTCACATCTCCGGTTACAGCCGGACTTATAGGTAACCACCTCACCTTGAGCAAATTTACAAGGTTTCAACAATTGCCGGGGCGGTCATTGAAAACTTATCTGTTTGTGTCTTACGACCACAGGAAGTCAACTCAAAGACGCGTGTCGCTTTTGAAATTAGCATCTTCACGAGGCAAGAGTCATGCGATATCGATATCTCCGTGAGCAATACAGCATTATCATTCATGGTTGTTAGTTCGTAATGCCTAACAACTACTGTCAACATCAGGCCGTCTCCCCCCCCCAGCCACACCCCGAAGTACTGCTCATGCCTATATACATCGTAATTAGGTATTATCGGGCTAGGTTTTGCTCATTAGCTGGGCTGTTATGCCATAACAAGCCCCTTTGTCCTAGCTGGGCTAGCCCGCTCCCGAATCGGACTGGACGCTTCTCTCGCATCCCTCAAGTCGATGCCCAAACTCGGCAATTCACCCCCTTCACCCTTTCTCGCCGTGTAAACGAATGCCAGCAGGAGATTCCCCGATTCCTGCGTTGTGCTCCTAGAACTCCGAGAGCCCAGAAAACTGATCCCATATCTAGAATGCCAATGCCGATGCCATGCATATCACATCATGTCCTCTATTTACACACTCTACTGAAAGCTGTTGTTCAAAATTTCAAACATTCGGCGTGACAACCCGAAGAGGAAATTAGGAATCGAAGAAAGAAGCCCGCCTAGACTGGCTTAATAATGAATAGAAAGCCAGCCTATACGGGGAAAATTAAATTGTTTTAAAAAGGGGTCGCCAGTGCTATGAAAGAACTTCTGCGATGAACGATTTCGCTCTTTGTCGCGTGACTTTCTTGCTGACTGTATATACCAGATCGTGCGTGAAAAAGTGCATGAGCTGGGCTTGGGCGGAAGGAATAGAGCCATAGAGAGGTGCAACAAGCGGGAAAGTAATGTAGTCGACAAGGTTAGTCCTTAGGTTTCGGTGTGAGAAGCACATTCCTTTCGCCAAGCCTGCTTCCTGCATCTCTTTTTCGCGTGTAGTGGCGCCAATCTTGTGGAAGCGCTCGTAAAGGAAGAGCAAAAGGGCACACTCCACGAGACCAACGGTCCGAAGCACTTTGCAAATCTGGAAGATCCAACCGACATTGTGGGGNATCTGAGCCGCCCTCGGTAACCGACATGTACAGGGTCGAGGTAACAACTAGGATGGTCATCTGGAGAGGAAGAAAGTGGGCTTCAAAAAGTCGGTGAGCAAGCAAAAATGTTCGCTGCCAGTCGGGTTCTTTGATCGTCTCAGTAATAACCTCTGAATAAATACCGCTCTCAAGAGGTTGCTCGGGGTCCACATCAAAATGGTTCTTGATATAGGAATCGTTGGGATGTTTCCTATCATTTGTTAGCGGTAAGACACACAACAGATAATGATCAGAATGTCATCTTACAGTGCAAGATGAAGCGGACGAAAGGCCCTTGTTGTATGCTTGCGCTCCTGCCATAGCTCAACAAACTTCCTCATAGCAAAACCGACGTCCAGAGCTCCCCACATGTGTCGCAGTGCTTGCTTGTAACGTGCCGTCATATCGTTATAAATTCGCCCGACGCCCTCGCCACCATCACCCTTGACATTACTTTGACTAACCGGACTGTGGATTGTCCTAACCGTCAGGTTTCCATTTAACGCAAAGAAGCACTTGAGATACATATGCAGGTCTTCACCAATTGCTTCAGAATCGCAGTCCCAGCCACCAACTCGATCGACTAATTGGAGTGGGAGAGAATAGACCGAGGTGGGGGGAGCGATAGATGAACCACGGTAGAGACCAGACATGCCAGCAGCGCCCCATAGAATATCCGCAACTCGTACTATAGCTGGGACTTCGTGGGCATTGCGATCGAAAATAATGGGCGCTGAATACAATGTGGTGGTTGCTGTTTCAGGATTCGAATTATGCATGTTGGTGAGCAAGGCAAAATAGTTAGACGAAAGATGACTATCAGCTGCATTGTGGAAAAGGTTAGCTTCACAATCAACGAGGACTATCCATCAATTTCAGTTTAATGGTCGACATACCATCAATTCCTGTGATAATCACGTCTTTCCGAAGACTGAGGGGATATTTTTCACTGAGTTTACGTCCAGCCCATGCCATGTTGCTTCCCTTTCCAGGCGCCTCCCCGGGGATATCGGAGGGATGCATAGTGAAATTAATTGACCGAAACTTCTTTGCAAACTCATTGATTATCGTTAGAGCCTTAGTCTGCCCATTTTGTTCGCGCGATTCCATCGCTAGGTAGACCTTTTTGTGCTAATTAGCTGTGATCGTGTCTCAATCAATGGTTAAAACTATAGATGAACGGAGCCCCAAACGACACTATTCCCTAACGAGGTGAACTATACGGAAATAAAATACTTACATCATACGTATCACGGGCCAATGGGTGCGAGGCCATGACATCCAGTGTTTCCCGAAGCGTATCAATCTCTTCCTTGTAGTTTGGGATAATAATGGCATGAATAACACGATCGGCGCCGGTCTCCGGCTCGGGAACGAATTCGGTCTCGGTGTCACCGGCATCGCTACTCGCAGTCGAAGGAGGCGAAGATATTTCTTTGGAGGATGTCAGTGTCTCGGAACTCGAGAGCGATGTGAAAGAACCGCGACGGCGATGCGACAATTTGTAGTCCTTGAGGGATTTGCTGCGAGCAGTTCTTTCGAGGCACCGGGAGATGTCGAAAATGGACCACATAGAACGGAGCGGAAAAGACGAGACCAAAATATGAATAGTCAGGCAATAATAGGCAAAGACGAGCGTCCAGATGCCCCCACCGCCGTACGAGGTAGGAGTCGTAAAGGTAATACGAGCAGGTCGACTGAGCGAATCGCCTTCGGCGCGGGTCAGAGTGAACCCAGAGGCGGCTGCTTCCCGGGTTATTACATAGTAGGCGAGGGCGACGACGAACACCATGGCCAGTCCTGGTGCCCGTCTCGTCACCCAAATGAAGAGCATCGACATGGCTGCGGTATATCGGCTAGTTACGCAAATCAAGCCAGGGCTACTGGCGTCTTGTCTAACAAGAGAGCGACGGTGCGATTAGCTGAAAGAGAAAGGAGGGACAGATAAGACCACCAGAAAAATGGCTGGTGAGGTCAGATAGCAGCGGAGTTGGAAGGGATGGGCACTCAAAGCGCGATGAATCTCAGTGCGCCCTCGAAGCTAGTGCACGCTGCCATACAAGTTGGGGAATACAGTCGAGTCAGATAATTGGGATGAAAAGGAAAAAAAAAAGGTACGGTAGTAGAAAGAAATTCCTAGTGCTGGTAGGGGAGAAAGCGAGTTGTACCGGGTCGCGCAGAATTACATAGAGTGTAACGACGAAGGTAATGATAATTTGAAAAGGGGAGCCTTGTTTTTTTAGTACGGGGGAGATTGAAATTAAAGAGAGATTAGTAGCCATTCAGGGTGCGCTCGGGTACACAGTAAAGTTAACTTTGGGACGGGAAGGTAGCTAATTATACAGGGGGCTAGGGGTACTGTGACTTCTGCTAGCGTGGGTACAGCACGGTACCTACGTAGTACTTCAGGTGTGAAAACGGGCAGTTCATGCTCAAACGTCTTAATTGCATAAATCATGCAGCAGAGCTTTGACTGTCCTACACGCACTCTGCCCAGGTGGTTACTGGGTAGGGAGTGCAGTTACACTACCGCTCAGCTTCAGCCTCTGCTACCTTGAGTAGATATATATGTACAAGTGGTGCCCATCTTCAAGTCCAAGTCCAGATCCAAATCAAGATGCAAGTAAGAGTTCGAGCTCAATTGCGAATTCTATGATATAGTAGTACAACTCTAATTAAAACATTAGGCCTCAGATAGTGCACAGCTATATCTACTCTGTGCGTTACGTATCATCATATCATTTACTGTTAACAACGTAGGTAGTCGACTAGGTAATTACTACTGTAGCACGTTACAATGCAGCTAGTAATCAGTTAGTTTGCACGCCGCTAGGCCACCCACGTAGATGGACAGTGACGTTGGTATGGTGTAATTGTGATTTTTACAACATGATCTCAAGAGATCTATCTTGTCTGATAAATGCTATACTTGTAGTAGAAATATGCCGGCACTTTGTTTGTCTAAACAAGAAATGACTGTAGGGTTCAGGCCAAGAATTATTGATTGACAAAAGCAGCATGCTTTTTTCTAATACCTACTCACTTTAAGATTTAAATTGTGTGACTCCGATGTACGCCTATCTAGTAGGTTTGAGCCACCAACCTTGTCCGGCTTCTTTCCGATGCAACATACTTACTTACTGCCTTGTAGCCATTTTGTAGATCACCATGGAAGCTTGATGTTGTGAGGCAGGCTACCTGTGTGGCACAATAGTCCTAGAAGGTCGAGTAGGGAGGTATTGTAGGCAACCACATGTGGTGCTGACCCCAGGATTCTAGATTCTATTATTATACACCACTATCTGTACACTATCTGTACGGCGTATAGTGGTCTATCTATGCATGGTAAGGCTGTGTTATAACCATGTTGAAATCCCATACCTTAGCTAAATCAGCTAAGCTAATTGCTTTGCCATGGCTTATCTATCAGATATTATCTATCTATCAGCTCTACCCCTCTCCATGTCTACCATGCGGAGGAACAGAGCCATGCACGTACACACTTGTACGAGCCATGAGATACCAAGTACAGAATCGAGCCGTCTCGTGACACTATCAATCGCTGGCAATGCCTGTCTATAGTACCTATCAAGTCGGCATTCTGTTCTGCTTATCAATAGTTGCTATCTACAACTTGCATATTGGAGGAGAAACGACTGCACAAGTGGCGTCGCATTGCATGGCCTCAATCAGATGTTCTACCATCCTACTTGGTGGGGCTGGCCGAGCTCTATCAAGCTTGTGTCTGCCTACAGTAGTTTCGTCATTTTGTTCACTCTACCTAATGCACATGTGCCAGTAGTGTGGTATACAATCAAGCCAACAGCAGAAGAGCTGTTTCATGAAGCAGGCTATGAGCCTGGCTCGTGTCTTTTGCTACTGGTAAGCAAATGCACCACGAAGGCACGGTGTCTCTATGTCTTTCAGCTCTTTGACCCTAAACCCTAACAGAAAGCATCTCAGTCAACCTTGACGATGTGGATCGATGGCTAACCCCTAGAACGACTGCGGGTGGCGTTGCATTCGTCTCCTCAAAGTCCCGCATATCTTCGAGGTATCTATACCTACCTGCTATTTAGCGTAATGTAAGCAGGTATGCACCTAAATGCATACAACAAATTTGCCCAGGGTGCTTCCACTAGGTTTATGGCTTCCAAAGTACTACCTAGGTAGACATGAAAATGGTCGTTGTTTAGCTCCAGGGTGACCTATATGTATATAGGTAGCACTCGCATTGATACGATACCATATGCAATGCCGTGTGCTCAAAAAAAGATGCATGTGTAAGCATTAGGTAGCTTCCATAGTGCCTAGCTGTTGAAAAGTCGGATATCTTGTGGTTATGGAACTATTATATTCTCATTGTAGTATTACCTAACCTCTGTCACAATAGGTACCGGGTTAGAAACTACAAACCTCATCTATCCGATTCTCCTTTAGGTACTGTAATAAGATCGATCAGATCCCGCATCCAGAGTCCAGGCGGTCCCAGCTTGTCCAGTTTAGCGGAACACCTGTGCCGCCTTATACGCCATAACCTCTTACATACACTAATTTAGGGGCCTAACTCTCGTCTACTCCAACCTAAGCTATGTTGATAAGGGTATCTGTTCAGCCTCGGTTATCTAATTTTTTAAGAAGCATCTATTGGACTCTCTAAGTTTCTAACATTTGACACACATATAGCATAAGCGCACGACTCAGCCTATAGGAAGTGCAATGAAGCCTTAGTGCCGTAGGTTTTTGTTAATAGGAAAATTCTTCTGACAGCTTAGGCGGGTCTAGCGCAGGTAGTTAGGCTCATCAAATTCTCACTAGAGCCCTGTATCCATATTTGTGTTTGCCGGTCCAACATGTCTCCTATGGGAGTTCATGTGACAAGCCAGGACATGCAAATAGTGGGGTTGCAATTTCCAACCGGCCAATGGTATTGGGGGAGAAAAATCCCACGGAACCCGAGCTCAAGAGCTTCAGGGCTCGAGCCCAAGTTGCACGACATCTACCTTAGTTTTAATCGGGGTTTCACTTATATGCATATAAACATTTTCTAGCTACTCTTAGCAAACGAACAGCCAATTAAAGCCCGTGACCTCTCGCCAGTTATATAAGCTTTGTAGGCATTTTGATTTCGTCTAAATACCTAAAAGCTTGGCTTTGGGTTTTCTTTGTAGAGAGGTTTTGCTTGCATTGGCGGCCTCCCTAAAACCTAGGTATATCTAGATTATGCACACGGTGCCGTATTCCTTATGTAGCTCTCTCCTCTACATCACTTGCTTGAGCAATTTTTCTCTCAAAACTTCACAATTTCACAAATACCTACAGGCTGCAAGTAAACAGGTCAGCAGCATAGACATTGCAGTGTGGTCGCATAACCAGGAGACTCAGTGAGTAGGTATAGTACAGTAGGTGGGTAGTCGATTGGACATTGGCGGGTCGGTAGTTGCGGTTTAAGCTTCCTACTGGTACATTTCCTCGGAATCGGGACGCTCGTTAATCCCCGGACCTCCGACATAATCAATGTGACCTGTGGTACTTCACCCTTCTAACTTTGTTCAATTTCAACTTGATACTGTTAGTAACCTATTCTATAAAACTATAACCATTAAACTACTTACAGAGTACCGATAGATATATTGGTAGGTATTAACGTATAAATATGGATGTAATTATGAACACTGCATAGACGGGAAGTTTTTCTTCCATTCGCATTAGCTAGCGTTGATAAAACTCAGTCCTTTACAGGCGCCTTACAGGTAGGTAAATCAACCATCTCGTAAGTATAATGATGCAGAAACCAATAATCTCACGACTTTTGGGCACGACATGACCCCTGTTGTTGTCGGAGGGTCCACTTCTATCTCAGCATATGTACTATGTATGCTAAAGGAGGCATGTACATGACGGTCTGGGTTGACAAGGCAGCAGCATTAAATGCAAAGAACTTTGTGAAAACCCCTCTGTTATGTGAGACTTGAGATCTGTGCCTCTGAGGCAGAGTAGTGCCGATCCTATGAATATAAGGCTATTATGACGTAAAATGCTAAGCGACATATCATTCTCCAATCACACATGAAGGCTAGTAGGTAAGTGCCTACACATCCTAAGCAGTCTTAAACTGAGGATGTGAACTGGCCATAATCAGGTGCTTCTGGTTTAGAAGAATTACTCGTGATATATCCCAATAGTCAGTAAGGTAGGATTCTACCACGACAGGGCGGATTAACCACCTCATCTCTCCTACCCATATTGCAAAATGGCTATTTCAGCTATTTCTCCTCAGCTGTATCTATGCTCCTTCCGGTCTTATACTAGGTTCGTGTGTCCCCCAGATCCAGTATAGCTTTATACATGACTTCGCTTGGAATAGCAGTTCCATGAGCGATGATTGGTCCTAGGTCTATCCTACTACCGAAATGATTCGTCATGATCTCATTCTGTGCGTGCCCTTCAGCATGCTTTAGTATTGGGTATCCGTTTTGTGTTTCTAGTGAACACTATCATGGTTGTTAGAAAAACGATTATCCTAGTGCTGTATATAAGAGGATATCGCACCTTGCTCGACTTGGCAAATCCCTCGAATCCGTCGCAATCTGGAACTTGATCATATCAATAGCTTCTATGTTGGTAACGTGGTGTTTATCGATTAGCCAATGGGGATTGGGGTCGATGGTTTTGTGATAGATTTTCTGGTGGAACTCAGACGTTTTTGTCAAAGAGCTTAGTGATCGGTTTTGCAGACTATTCCACAATGTGAGCGGGGCCAAATGCAAACCTATAGCGCGAGTACTCACGTCAATGAACTTCTCGAGCTCTTTATCTAGGTTTGAGAGATCGTCCTTCCGCCGCTTATTGTCGGCAATTAGTTTTTGCTTACGCTTGAGAAGTTCCATTCGTTTCTGTTCTAGGGCCTCTCGCTCGCTCCTCTCGTGCTCAATTCGTGCGACCATTAGTGCATTCTCGTCGTCGTCGACGTGCTCGGGCTTCAGCGCAAGGAACTCTTCCATAGGTATAAGGGGAAGTTGCTGATACGAGTGACTATTTTGTATCTCTATTAGCTCTTGCGCAAGTTCGGTTACTTGGTAGTAATAGGAGTTGCGAATACCGCCCAAGCCGGCAGGAATCGGGGGTTGTTCGAAAGCTATAATGCTATTGATACTCTTCTTTTCTTTGTAATCTTGATTGGTAGGAGTGCTTAGATTCGAAGCGACGAGAAGCGGTACTACTGGCACGGCTTTGGATGTTTGTTCTCTGGCACCTTGGCCATGTATAGAGGCAGGAGCAATGGGCACTGACTCAAATGATTCGCAAGCAGCGATCTCGCCTTGTAGATGGCGTTGTTCGTAGTAAAGATTCTGAAGCTGGAGGTGTAGGCGGTCGACTTCCTGACGGGCTTCGGACGTTTGGGCTTTCGTCTGACGTGCGGCGAAGTTTGCTGCTCGATGTAGTCCGCGAAGCTGCGCAAGATTCGTAATCAAAAGCTTCTGTTGCTTAGATGTCTCCAGTTGAGCCTCGGTCGAAGCAGTATCAATTGGGCCAGCAGCAACAATCTGGTCGACCAAGTTCAGGGCTTGCAGGCGCGTGTCTCGTGAGGCAGCAAGTACGCTCACGAGCTCTGGATCGGTCACGATCTCATTTATAGCCATAATTGGCCCAATGGGGATGGGGATGGGGGTGGGTCGTAAGGTATTGTGTCTTGGGATGAAGATTAATGAGATGTTAAGCCTTGGTGTTTTTGGAGGTGATTAAAATCTTGTTAGACTACCAGGTAGGCATGTAAGTAATGGTAACTACAAGACGCGACTTGTTGCACTCGAGTGGTGGGGTTTGGGGCTGGCTGTTAGGTACCTACCTAGGTGGGTTGTAGGGTCGCTTAGCCCGATTCCCACTCTCGGGTTGAGCTTCACCTATATCATACCTACCTAGGTATCTATGTACACTTGAGTTGTTGGCTAACGAAATTAATAACGAGGTACCATTACTACTACCAACCTAGAATTTCAATGCATATTTCAAACTCAATAGCTAGCTACTCATTTACAATAGCTAAAACTCGTTGATATTAAATCGCCGATTGTGAGAGGGTAGGAGGTTGGTTACAAGCATAGGCTTGAACTACAGTAGCACAACCTCGGACTTTGGACCAGGTACCACGGTTTGTTACATGTAAGGTTTAACTCTTCTACTTCCTATCTAACCCAAAGGATAGTACATAGGTAGGAAATTTACAAGCTGAAAGTTGATTTGAAGAGTATTGTTTTACAATGAATCCTTCAATATCTTACATATGACTAGAGATTTCCTGACTGGATAGAGTGACACTCATCTGAGTTCCGACTTCCTAGGAAGTCGGTCAACAATTATGTAACAAGCCCCTTTTTAACGGTGTATCGTGGTAAAATCGATCTGCAGCAGACTCGGCCTTAAACTTTAGTTGGCTATATGGGGAAATAAGGAAACGGGAGGATGACCGGGTTAGCGGGTACTAATCGACTCAATTACCTATTCGAAACATGATGGACAATTCAATTGAAAAGAATGCGCTGTCTGAGCTTTGACCTACTGTGATCATGGGTGAGGAAGAGCAGATCCCAGTATATCCTAGTCAGTTTCTTAATTAGTCTAAACATACGGTCAGCTGAATCTGTAATACAGCGTGAAAGTTAACATAGGTACGTCGAGTAAGTTTTTAGCATTACCTACATAAATTACATAGGCATGAGGCTAAATGACATAGCAAAGGTGTCTCCCTTAGGGACTAGGCGCATACGTATGTACCTACCTATGTTACCGCTGGAGCCCTATACCGCTATGCTATAGTATATGCATGTAGGTAATTTATCTAATACGATTATACCTAAACGGCCACTGTTGCTGCATATTTACACCACCTATGTACGAGTATGCATGACCAACCCCGGACAGACCGTTGTTTTTCGTCAGCCCCAGTCTGCTATGCTCCATATTCCCACAAGACCCTGTGGGACGCGTCCAAATCGGGGTCTACCCTCGCCCTCTAGACCCTAGTACACTTGGCACGACGGTTCAGCTTGAACAGGATGTGGTTGAACTAACCACACAGCTGATAGTGTACACATGATTTCTGATCGGCCGCTGTACAACTTGGATAGTTTGACACCTCACAAGAAATTACTGAGTATTGGCAGCAACAAGAATTTGAAATCTCATATTTTCAGGTTGTTGTGTTTGCCACAGAATAAGTGGTTGCACTACTTTTATGCTGATACTGGCTGTAGGGGACATGGATTCACGGTTTATGTACGAGTATGTGGGTACCTACTTACCACACTGCATCCTTACTCCTGTCAGATAATAAGACAGACCTTTTAATTACCGACTTGAACCCTTTGATCCATGCCCTGAGATGCTCCAACTTTATGTATTCTGTACAGTCCTTACTAACTATAAACCTTATTCTTTCGATTTTACTAGGTATGCCTTATTGTTCATGAGTAAGAGAGACGACGGCTTCATTACTGAGTCGCCAGATCCACGGAATACCTGGAATCTGGAATACCTGGGCAAGTAGCGTAGGTACCTACACTAGGTGCTCACTACTGAACGGGCTCCACCACCAAGCCATCCCAGCTGGCCAATCTCCGTCCCAAACCCACTACATGTGATTATATCTATGCAATATCACCGACAGAACCCCATCTTGTTCCTGGCTGTTGGGTCGTGTTGCTGCTTTACAAGTACAAACCCATTTTGTGGCGACGGGTTGGGTATTTTGTACGACTACGCTTCCTAGACCAACGAACGCCTCGCACATAGTACAATCGAGCTGGGCCCAATTCCGCTTTGCTCTGCTTTCCTTCGCTCCGCTTCGCTTTGCTGGTCTGCGTATTGAGTCCCTCCATCACCGCGAACACCATGGCATGCTCCTCATCCTACGCCCTCGGGTCTATCCAAGATGCCCCTGAAGCTACGAGCTCCGGCGCCGCGGTCCACGACCGGAAGGTCCAGCACCGTCGGCACTCTTCGTTCGTTCCTCGTCGGCGGAAGTCTCTGGTCAACCAGATCATGGATGGAGAAGAGGCACTCCTGCTTAAGGTACAGCCTCACCGCCATGGCCCCTCAATCACGGCGCTAACATGGAATATGGGAAGGTCGATCTTTTTCTCTCCGACCTTGAGCGCCGTTTAGAATCCCTCGAGAGCTATGGTGATCTAATGCACCTCGATGCGAGCATAGCAAAGACCTTCTCGACGTTGCAGGCGGTCCGAGAGAGATGTTCCCACGTGTCCGAAGAAGTAATTGGTGCTGGCCGTCGTCGCCTCCAAATCATGGTTGAAACCCTCGACGCCAGGTACCAGGGAGCCCTTGCAAGAGCTGAATCTATGAATGAGAAGGCCAGAATGGGCATCGAATTGTTGGATAGTATGCTTGACGACTTCGAATCTCGCGCAATTAAGTTGCGGGATCAGGGGTTCGCGAACGCCGCTGAAGCCGCCGAAAGCCTAATGGGTGAAGGCCGGCGGGTCATGGATGAGGGTCTCGAACGTGCCCGTGGTGTAGTCGATGGGGGCATTGGGCGGGCTATGCGTGCCGCCGAGTCCCTCGAAGAGCATGTCCAGAGCGCTATCGCTCGAGCGCGTGAGCAAGGCTTGCTGAAATATGAAGAATTGCCCGTTCCGTGGAGGATTAACCCTCATATTTTAAAGGGGTACCGTTTCTCCGATTCTAAAATTGAGTGTGTTCGGTCTATGTTCGGTGTCTCCAACGAGACAGTGAACATCTGGTCACATGCCCTCGGCTTTTTCGTTGTTTTATCCGTTGCGTTCTACTTTTATCCGACGTCCGCCGATTTTTCTCTCTACACCAAGACCGATATGTTCATCGCCGCAGTTTTCTTCTTCGCTGCCTGTAAATGCCTCGTCTGCAGCACGATATGGCATACGATGAATTGCGTCGCGGATCAGACCTTAATGGAGCGTTTCGCTTGCATTGATTACACTGGTATATCATTATTAATTGCCGCATCAATTATGACAACTGAATACACTGCCTTCTACTGCGAACCTGTATCCCGTTGGGCTTACATGAGTGCCACCGCCGTTCTGGGCATTGCGGGTACGATCCTGCCGTGGCATCCTACATTCAATCGTCAAGATATGGCTTGGCTGAGGGTAGGCTTCTTCATTGGACTGGCGGCGACGGGCTTCATGCCAATTCTCCAAATTATCTTCACCCGTGGTCTTTCTTGGGCCTACGAATTCTACCTTGATTCTAACTTGGTAAAATCTCTATCGGTCTATGTCTTGGGAGCATGCGTATATGCTAGCAAGGTTCCAGAGAGATGGTTTCCCGGTGCTTTTGATTTTTTTGGTAACGCCCACAACCTATGGCACGTAAGTAACACTTGGATCATCCCAAAAACAATCTGTCCACTCTGCTAACTTGATGAACAGATGGCTGTCCTTGGGGGAATTATCTACCACTATATCGCCATGCTGCAGTTCTTTTCGGGTGCTTTCGAAAGAGCGGAGCTCGGATGCCCAACATACTAAGAATCGATAGCTAACACGAAACTAATAATGATAAATTACTAATATCCAATGGACCATCGACGTCTCTCTTGCGATGTCTAACGCTACATTCGTCATCATCTTTAGGTACATTAATGCCGTAGTCCAACACGCTACAAGCTACACGACACGCACTTATCGCTATGATCGTAAATCTTCGCTCTGAAGTTAGAAGGTTATGGAAAATATGCTTGCCAACGCTCCCATGAGGATTGAGCTTAAAACGGGTCGACTCTTTTTAACAGCAATGGAGACCTGGATTGCTGGCGAAATAGACTTGGAGGGCTTGATTGCAGGTGAAGTGGATGAGTTTGATATCTGCACCACTGCGGGATGTGTGAATGAGGGTGCATCGTGGCAAGTTACTGGAGATTCCGCGACAAATTGCGTCCGAACTGCGGCGAAAGGCTCCGAGGCACCCTCCGCGTCAAACTCCGGCGTATCCGGTAGGGTCGGCTTCGGATCGGCCGCGAGAAACGGCGAGACAGTGAACGTGCGACTGATACTAGTCGAGGTCGCCATTGGAGAGCTAGGGGTCGTGATATGACCAATTTCTGAATGTGGTAGTTCGAAACCAGCGTTCCGAGCGCACGTTACCAAGTCTTCACCCTATATATGCATTTAGAACCTCGGTTGCCCGATATAGACGTCCGATTACAACCTACTTCGAAGCAACAATACCCCGCAACTGGTGCACAGTAACTCCCACTACCGC
Organism: Nemania bipapillata; assembly: GCA_029590615.1. Lineage (NCBI taxonomy): Eukaryota > Fungi > Ascomycota > Sordariomycetes > Xylariales > Xylariaceae > Nemania > Nemania bipapillata. Next base: position 3,784 of record JAPESX010000484.1, on the reverse strand, counting down.
AAAAGCCTCTATCCAGGGGACAACATGTCTGCTCCACAGTCAGTATGAATAATAAATCAGCATTCGCCAACTCACTTGTCCAAGGGAAGGGTTAAAACACCATGAGCTTTCTGATTCCCCACACGGTATTGAACCTTTGCCATATGTCTCGTCACAGGTCATGACCTGCCGCTTACGGGATAACCCGGAAACTCGCGCATAACTTTCCGTTGCCTGTGCCGAAAGTCCGAAGGCCGGCAGGAGGAGTAATACCGAGAATAACATGTTGGGAGCCGTGGCGCCACACAGTGAGGATAGGCTGGAGGCTAGAAAGCGCTTCGATAACTTTCTAAACAGCGATTTTGCAACTCGGCAATAGAGGATGCCGGTTTTGTAGACGGAGGGATACAAAGCAAAAACAAGAAGGTCGCCTGAGAAAACCCCTTTCAAGAGGATGAGTAGACGACGGTGGCTGTCTAGAGAATTATAGAGAAATACGGAACGACGTTCAGGTCATACAAATGACGAAGCGGCGCTAAAGGGTATCTTGTTGTGTTTGAATCTTTGAATAGACACTAGATAAAACGGATCGGACTCTTAATACATATATACGATTCTCGCCCCTACAATGAGGGCGAGAAGGGTAGACTACATCTTATTACGTTCGATATCTTAATGAGCAAAATTCCTTCATGTCTAGGTTAGAATCAATTGACAGGAATTTTCCACCCTAGGCGGTAATGATACTCGAACCGATATATAGGCCCTACATTGCCAGTGCGGCCTGTTTAAGAGGAGTGGTGGAATTTGCGGCGTTCGTTACATTATATATTAGACTATATTCCTCCCTTTTGGATATCCCTCAGATGACCTACCTATACGCCTCACTTCTTCACGGTAGATTCATGAGCATACTAACTAGCTCGCCACATAGTGAGACCACGTCTTGATTCCAGTCTCTGATAACTAGGCTAGGAATATATCGGCATTAATTCCGAAGTCATGAATCCCACCAGTCTATCTACAACGACCTAGGTAGGTAGGCAAATCTGAAAACCGCACCAGTCACATACACTTGCGTTTGCAGGTACATAAACCTTATGCGAGGGACATCTACGACACCTAAAAAGGGGGCATCGATAATGAGACATGAAATCTAGAACAAGTTTAACCTATTATCTCCGGGTTATTCGGCGACTGAGACATTAACCGAGGTCCTCCGTACCAGCACTAACATACGGCACGTCATGTCAAGGTGTTAAGTATATATCCCGCATGCACTCACAACAGGCACTATCGGTTCAGCCGTCAAATGCGTTTCTTTTTGGTTTCTCTAGGTTTCACTGTACGGTAAGTACTTATGTATAGTACAAAAAAGAGTTCTAACCCATCTAAATCAAATGGCTATTCCCTACCTTACTCCGTCCGTACCTTTATTTTTTNGAGGGGGGTTCCCCAGTGATTAAACCCAATATATCAGTAGTACAGCGTAGAATCAAACCGAGCGCGCGAATGCCTTTTCCATCGTTAAGTCGTTCGTCGTAGGCACATCCCATCGCGTTCGTTTCCAACCATCTCGAGGTTCATAGTATAATACAAATTAGTCGTAGTTTTCAACCCCACTCATAAGAGTTGCTTGAATCATCAGCAATTATGCTGTTAGGCAATATATATCGATATAATGATAAGGTCGTTCAGTCATACTCAGTTCGATACGAGTTCCAGACTAACCAAACAGGTAGTCAAGTAGGTATCTCTTCATAAGGCATGATTAACGATCTCCTCGTATACCTCATCAGGAATCATCTTAATAATAGCCAGCGCGTGGGCTTTGATTTGGTCGGCATGTAAAGTCGGAAATGATCGTAGTAGCTTATTAGGACTGCATTTGATAGTTAGCATCAGAGGCTTTACGGTATGTAGAACCACGGCGAGAGTGACTAACCTTGAGGAACTAAGTAATTCATTACGCATCATGATAAGCTGAGCGACGATGCAAAGAATGTTTAGGTGTGGTCCGTAGGCAAATAGAAAATCCCACAGTCGTAGGACTTCAGGCAGAGGGGGTGTACAAGCGCACAGTGTCAGGACTGACGGAAAGGCATATATCTCAGCCGAAAGGCCCTTCGACGTAAGATAGAGGCTCAACTTAGTGTCTACGATGCTCAATACTTTATCAACAAGCACAAGGCCACGGTGTACACCATCCATGGCACCCCGGATATAACCAGGGCATTCCTTGGTTAGGAGCTGGTGAAAGGCGACGAAAGCCTCAGCCTCGCTACGGGCAGCATATAGAAAGGGGGCGGCGAGCACGTTCATGCCTTGCACATAGGTCCCTGGCTCAGACGCATTGGCATCCGATCCTTCTGTCGTCAGGGTGAGGGCGCGCGCACGACTCCTTGCCGCGGGAGAAGATGTAATTGCTTGCGACGAGACATCGTTGCGAGAGGGGCTGGCAGTAACGCTACCAGGAAGGGATTGTCGACTGCTAGATGGGCGACGCTCCTCCTTGGAATCATGCAACATCCAGGCAATAGCATTAAGCAGCCGAATCAAACTTGCCTCGCTGACACGGCGACGGAAGAGTGGATCGGTAGTCAGAGTTCGAAAGGTATCGTTACGAATCTTAGCATAGGCGGGAGAAGCTCCACGGTGAACGAGCTTGAGGTAGACGTCGGTCGTCATTACAGGCGCATCCAGCAGTATCAGCCAGATGTATATTCGACTAGAAGACTAGGTGGGGAGCCACCATCGTTAGCCTTAGTAGCTGGCGATCTATATAGAGATCTTACCATGCCATCGATGTCGCTCTTTATCCCCTGATCTAGCACCTTGAATCGCATAGTTGCCAGCGCACTGCTCACATCGTCGTCCGGCGGGCCATCTCGTACCAGCCTGTCCAAGCTCAGGGCGTCCGCCGCGGACGGTGTCCTGTTCAGCGCAGCGCGTTTTGCATGTAATGACGTAGACGAGCTTGCGGCACGGAGGTTCGGGGGGTTGGCACTGCCGCTAGCATCCGAGTTGGCCCTGTGTCTCTGTGGTGATCGATTCAGGGCCTGGCGGCGGGTCGGTGATATGTCTCTCGAATGCACATCTCGAAGCTTCTGCTGCGTGAGCACCGTGGATGAGCTGCTGGTGATCTTGGATGCGGCGCCGAGATTATGTGCCGATTGGAGTTTACGCAAGGTTCTCTGTGTCCGTGGCGTCAGAGGAGCCTGCAGCTCGATGCTGAGCGTCGATGGTGTAAAGAAGGATGGGATGGCGTCCCTTGTTGGACTCGGCATCTTTCCTCCCGTCTTCGCCTTTGCCTTTGCTTTCACCTCTGTTTTGCTTTGCCTTTGGTGATGTGATCGATGTATTCTGTGTGTTTAGACGTCGAAGTAATTGTTATACGATACCGAGCAACAGAAGTTTTCGGTTTCGTTTCAGATGTCCTTCGACTTTGCTCATGGAAGTAGGTATTGCTTAAAGGCGTGGTTGGGTGAAGTGGGTCCCCCAGCTAGGGTCAGTGCATAGGTACCTGACGGTACTTAAAGTACTATATTACAGCATCGAGTGTAGGACTACTACCTCCTAATACTTACTCCAAAAATAGATGGAGAAAACGCGTACTTACCCAGCGTGTCGCGTTTGTTCCTATTCCCTAGCTGCTAGGTAACTATGCTATATTCTGTATAACCAAGTCCCTCGGTAATAACATCAACTTCCATAGAGCGAATTACTTAGTTATTGTGTACTATCAACTATACGTGAGGGGATACTTATATTTTATCTCGGAAGTTTTCCCTATTCGTACTTTATT